>NSDO01000070.1:174060-199754 GCA_002286825.1 Lagenidium giganteum | reverse complement strand
CCGCACACGTCACATCTCACACGTCACACGCCGAACCATCCACGCTTGGCTCGATTTCCCCGCTGTTACAAAGACCATTGAACACCCAAACACCCKGTCGAATCCAGTCAAACGCGGAAAAACCCGGGCACTTCACCACAGCCGCCCCTCGCGCAACTCCCTAGAAGAGTGAGCGACCAAGCCCGATTGCCGCGGCGACTGGATCAAGCCTCGACGTCAGCAACGCGCTGCAAGCGCCGGCGATCTCGCAGCAATGTAAATGAAGCTGCCGCATCCCGATCATCCACGCCAAGCACAGCATGCTCAGGCTGCAGCCGCGCAACTTCATGAAGACGGCGCCACATCGGGTCCTTGCACATGACGTGAGTGTTTGCCACCACAAACACATAATCCTTGGCACGAGACAACGTCACCAGCATGYGGTCGTCGCTTTCACTCAAGAAACCCAGCGTCTTCGAGCGAACCATGGAGACAACCGTGATGTTCGACTCACGCCCCTGGACCGAATCCGAGGTGATCACTGTCACATCCAAATAGCGCARGAAGTAGTGAGCCACGTCATCAAGAGCTTCTTCCAGCAGCGCGCGTTGATGCTGGTAAGGCGTAATCACATACAYACGCTTCCTCTGCACCTGGCGAACGTGCTTACTCCATGCTTTCAGTTCACAGCGAATGMGCAGTACCAGTTCAACCACTAATGCGACCTCCACAATACTGGATAACTGCTCGCTGTTYGGCWCTTGCAGCCTCATTCCCTTGCGATCACCAGTCTGGGTCGGACTTATCCAGCCAATACGCCGCCCAATAACCTTGTTGTTGTTGCTCCCTGGCAAGCGCATGTCTGCCAGGTACGGGTCCGATTCTCTTGCATGATGCAGCAATTCATACGAGTAGAAGGGCTGTAACCACCGCGAAATATACGAATGGCACCGCCGCTGTGACCAATGGCCGACAAACTCACCATCCACCACATGATCCTAACGGAACTTGATATTCCCTCGTTGCGCTGTATGGATCAATCCGCTCTGCAAGTCCAAGTAAACGTAGCCACTGGTGATCTTGCTATAACTAAGCAGCAACCCTATGGTTGCACGTTCACTGAGTTTGTCTTTCTTTCGCAGCGGTGGAACTGTAACCAACGGAACACAACCCAAGTTCGCAGATGCTTGACACTTGGAGTCTCACCGAACAACTTTTCATGCGGAGTTCTGGCTTCAAGCACCCTGGTGCCCGTGAGATTGACTGTGTGAACCACATGTTGCTGCGCGTCGCCCCACAGCGCCGTTGGCAGCTGTGGCATTGCCAACAGTGTTCGCACCTTGGACATCAAAAGCCTATTACCACGCTCGACGATTCCATTCTCCTGCGGTGCGTATCTATTCTTCGTCGTAAACTCAATCCCTTCATTCGCATAAAACTGTAGGGCCTTGGCATTCACGAATTCGCCTCCTTGATCCGTCAGGACTGTGACCACACTCAGCTGCCTATCTTTTGAACTTGTTCTTGAGTTGTCGGATCAGGTTGATGAGATGCCCAGTCGCCTCACTCTTGCGTGTCAGCAAGAATACCCAACGACCTCCACAGAGCTCAGATCTGCACACAGATGCTGCAGTGGTTGCTCTGTATGCTTGACCTTTGGGCGGTGTGTCATTGACCTGGCCTTTCCAAGATCACAAGGAACTTTGTCGTTGGCTGAAGTATCATTGGTCCTGATCTTAAGGTCTTGCACTGAACCAGCCTCGATAATGCTGTCGATGACTGACTTGCTGGCATGCGCCAACCTCTTGTGCTCCAACGTCATGTCGACTGCTTCACCTTCACTCGTGCGTCCTCGCTTCTTGCAAATAGCAAGGCCGTGAATCTCCGCAACCGAATCGCCTTGCTGACCATCATCGTTGGGCATGAACAGGCTCATGGTCGGAATTCCATCCTCTTCCTGGAACTTCATCTGAACGTCATCCTAGGTCAGGCACGTTGACCTCTGATCTTGCGACAAGTCATACGATATCCTTTCATTCTCATGATGCCCCACGAGATCAGGTTGACTTGGGACATCGGCGCGTACCAGACGTCGTGCAGATGGCATCGTTCAAGTTCACCAGTCTTCTTATTGACGATGTGGAGCTCCACCGTTCCAATCTCTTCAACCTTGGATCTGGCTCTTTCCATGGTTTCTAGCCAGATTGGCTCGGACGCTGTGTGCAACTCAATGAAGCACTCACGAACACCACAGATGTTCGCCTGACTGCCGGTGTCCAGTTTCCACGTCACAGAGTCCAGTGGCCGCTCCCACTGACTCGTCCAGTCGTCCGATTTTGTCGACAAAGATGATACCCCACGATCACTCCGACACATCACTGCCAGCATGCGTGCTTTGCCTTCTTCTTGGCTTGTGCCTCTTCATCCTTCTCCTCGTTCTCCTCGGAAGACTCTTTCGTCTTGCCGGTGTCGCCACTGTCTTTGCTCTTGCCCTTGCGGCGGATCTTTGACTTCTTCCGTCCATGCGTGGACTTGCCACCGGTGCCTTTCAGGCAGTCTGCTGCCCACTGACCGACCTCATCACACTGGAAACACTCTCCCGGGTATCCCGGGTATCTTGTTCACTAGCACTGCTTCTTCCATGACGGCCAGTTCTCAGCGGGCTTCTCACGACCACCGACCAAGTCCTTCATTCCTTGTCCGAGAAACAATGTCTGCACGGCAATGTCCCAGTCTGCAAAGTTGGCTCCATCCAGGATAGGAATCTCGGAGATGCATCGTTGCAAAGGAAATTAGTGGCATCCAAGCTCCAGCATGCGATCGTTAGGCACTAGCGACCTGAACCGACTGCATGGAGATTTATCATCGGCCTCAAAGATCTTCTTCTGAAATGTACTTGAGAGCGAAATTGGAGAGGATGACCATCCGCTGAGCAAGTGCGTCGGCAAACGAATTTTTACAGGCAGGGGAATGTTTCCAGCGACGAAATTGATGGCAACAAGTCAAACTTGATCCTTTTCTAGTGGAACTCTGCCAGCCAATCGCTTGTGCTGTTTTCAGGTATTTCAACAGGAACGCTGGTGCTCTGTTCGGTGGTCAGCGAATTTTCCGGATCCACCACTAGTACATGTACTGGAACTTTGTTTTCCATAGTATCTTCGTGAATTGATACTGGACGTCTTCCTCCGATAATCCAACCATGTTGAGCGTAGCCACCACTTGCTTGAGATGGAAAAACTCACTTGCTTCAGTAACACCATCATTCATTTCCCTTTGGGTTAGCCATTTTGTCGACCTTTTTGGCGAGAAACAGCTTCAGCTTGCTCGCAGTAAACGTGTACACTTGTGCGTTCTTGACTGCAATCATTAGATCTCTCACCGTTCCCATCAATGTTCACAATGAACGATTCATCTTCCCTTTCCACGCACACACAAGTCAGCTTCGCCATAAACTCGTGCTGCTTCTCTCTCCCAAAAGACTCGTGAAGATGTTTCTGGAAGAACTTGATTCGTTGATAATTTTGGCTATTGCAGCCGAAGTTGATACGTATGTCAATTGATTATTCGATGTAGTCAAGTGAGTGAATAGAAGTGTCCAAAACCTCTGGCCAAAAACACAAAACACAGAGCCCACAGTACGGTGTACTGTAACAGTATTCCCAACACACGCAATTCCTCCCCTCCCTCCTTTTCACACAGACACCTTTTGGGTGGGCCGAAGGTTGCACGAAGGTACCAGACTGCGCTTTTGTTCTTGGGCGTTTTATGCGTTGCCGGAAGAATCGAAGGCAGAGACCAAAGCAGCGCCGAAGCGGAAGCGGACACCAAAGGCCGACGGCGACCGACGGCAGCGGACGACGGCAGCGAGAACGACAACGCAGCCGAAGCACACGCACACAGAGCACAGCAGCACAGCAGCAACGAGAGAGAGAGAGAGAAGCAGCGAGCAGCCGCAGCACCCCACGTAGCAGCCACGGAGGAAGGCACGCGGAAAGACCAAGATGGGCAGCACCTCCAGCAAAGAGCACGATCCGAACCAAGGAGAACTGGGCACGAACCCGCACCACAACAATGCCAATGCGCACCAGCAGTACCCGCTGCACCACCACCCGCATTATGACGGCGGGGCGGGCAACCAGCCAGCACAGGCAGGCGACGCCACGGGAGGCGGGACAGGAGGCGGAGGGGGAGGAGGCGGCCACCAGGGGGATCGCTATGGCCAACAGCAGCAGCAACAACAGCAGCGCATGTACCAGCCCGACGCCAGTCATGGCAAGAAGGATCCGTTCGCTGGGCGTGCGAGCGATGCCATGGACGTGGACCAGCCCTCGCCCGCGGATCTGTCGTACATGTCGACGAGGCTGCCGAGCTCGCAGTTGGATGGGAAGAGCGGGTCGATTGAAAGCGACAGCGGATTGAGCGTTAAGGACGACGTCGTGCCGATGGTGTTCCGGTGGGAACATGGTGGTCGCAACGTGGCGATCACGGGCACGTTCAATGGGTGGTCGAAGCAAGTGCCGATGCATCGCTCTGGTAACGACTTCACGTACATCGCCAACCTCACGCGCGGCAAGCACGCGTACAAGTTCGTGGTGGACGAAGAATGGCGGTTCGCGCCAGACCAGCTCACGGTCGCGGACTTGGAGGGCAACGTGAACAACTTTGTGGACGTGTCGGATTTCACGCCGCTGTCAGATTTCGACCTAGACGACGACAAGAACGACAGCGCCGACAACATGTACGGGCGCTTCATCCCAGACATTGACGAGTACACGAAGGAGCCACCGCCGTTGCCACCTCACCTGCGGCACATCATCCTGAATAAGGTGCGTGGATGTCGCTGTCAATGCGAGTTGTGATGGATGATTAACGGTTGATCGTTTGTGTGCGTTCAGGTGCCTCCAAGCGTCGACTGCAGACTGCTGCCTGTGCCACAACACGTGGCACTGAACCACTTGTACTGTACTGCCATCAAGGACGGCATGATGGTGCTGGGCATCACGCAACGCTACAAGCAAAAGTTCGTGACGACCGTGTATTATAGTCTCATGCCAGGGACCAACTAAGTGAAAGAGATGAGAATGACGTCGCACCACGAAGACACGAAGGACACGTCCAGAACGCGAGTGAAGCCACTCCAACCGTAGAATGTAGTCAAATCCAGTGTTTTGGGAACAGCCATCAGCCCGCTCAACACAACCGCCGCACGCGGCGCCAATGCCCCACTTGCGGGGGAACGTCGGTTGTCGCCTCCATCTGGAAGCAGGTCGACACAATTCAGTTCAAGCCGGGTGACGGTTGAGCGAGTACGCGTTGCCTCAGTGTGAAGCGAAAGCAGCAGGAGTTAAAGGCCACGGTAGCCGCTGAGCGCTAAAACAACGCATCATGAACACGCCGCGATTTCGCAGAGAATAATCATATTAAGTCGCGCGTGGGAACGGTCCATGTACGTGCTGCACGCGGCGGCACCAACCCCCTGGATCTAATGGACGTCATCTATCTCTCCTTCTTCCTCCGTGGCTGGCACAACGTGACCGCCTCAAAAACGTCGAACAGCATCGCTCTCTCGTGCATTCTTTCCCCTCCCTCTCGTCGACCTTGATGCAGGGCATACTGGGAGCAGACTACACGTAGATCTCGGCCCACAGGAACAGGAACATCGAGCCGAAGCCGAGGAACAGCGCGGCCACGATCGCATACAACAACTCGTACACGAAGTTCTTCTTCGGCTGCACGCCGCTGGTGAAGAACAACGACATGAACGTCAGGCCTATGAGCAGGAACATGACCGTGAGCATGCCGTAGGCTTCCGGCGACACAGGACTGGTGTGAGGAATCTCCTGCACAAACAACACGCTGCGTCAGATCCATTCCCTTCGTCTACACGCACTGCGCGCTGCGGCACACACACAGACACACACACGTACCATCATCGTTGCTTCGGTGAAAGATTCCTGTCGTGTGATGCGGATTCGGCCACACACACAGACGCCACGCGGCCGGATATCTACCACAAGTGTAATTACCACCCAATATTTTGCAAGGGCCCGTTATTTGCGTTTTGACACGCAATCAAATCATTTCTGCGACATACTCGTTATTTTGGGTGCGTCCAGTTTAGGTCATCATGCAATTTCTGATGGGCGTATAATTAGGACGGAATTTTGAAAGATTCGGCAATTATAGATGTACATGTATGGGATCCAACGAATCGCGAAGTAAAACATACGGGAATTTTATGGCTAGTTATGAGTCCTCGGTTATTTTCGCTCGTCAGTATCGACATGCGATGGCGTTGGCTCAGAACGTCTATAGTGTTCAATTCTAGCGTCGGACAAGATGGGCACGTCAGCAACTGCATCTTGTTGGGACAGGGGTTGTATGCTGCGATCATGTGCTGGCGTGCGAATGGGGTGCGGATGTGACCTTATGGGATGGACAGCGTGGTCTTATCGGGAGTTTCGTCGTGGCTGTAGCTCGAAGCTTACATGGCGTGAGAGCGCTGCTGGGCTTAATATCGGCAGAGACTGTGGATTCGTTACACACATATGGAGTTCTCGTAGTAAACTGGGATTCGTCACTCATTCTTCAATTCGATCACCAGCGCCATGGATCAAACTCTCCCACAGATCGTGCTGCGCCACAATATGAACCAGGTGGGGACCCATCCGTGTCATGTCTGCAATCGCAGCGTCAAAGCTGAGTTTGCTCCAGCGTACTGTCATTATCACCGCAACAACATCGATCCGACGAGCGGCTGGGGGGTACATCACCAGGGAGGAGAAGATGATGCTCAACATCCTGCGCAAGAGCGGATGGACCAAGGAGGCGCTTCGAGAGCTGCAAGAACGCGATCTCATCGTCGACATGAACGAGCGCGCCGTCATCACCACCAAGGAGAAGCGCCGCTCATCGCGATCAAACTCTGCGTCCTCATCGCGTAGACAGTCGAATGCAGAGACAGAGGCGGTACGTAGACCATCGTTCGCTGAGAGCTCACCACAGCGCCGCCCATCGTTCAATGAGACGAGCCCGCAGCGCCGACCATCGTTCACCCAGGAAGCCTCTCCACCACGCCGTTCGTCACGCACAAGCAGTCGGTCGTCAGTCCAGAGCTCCCTATTCACACCAGATGCGAGTGAGGATGAGATCAAGTTCGACCCGCGCGTCATATACAGCACCAGCACCAGCGGAGATGAGTTCTAGGGCACAAACATCAGAATACGCATTCATATACTTTTATACTACGTCAGGCTGCCATTGACACATTCTCTTTCTTGCATTCCTATTCGTGGTCCAATAGCGCACCGTAGATCATCTCGCACACATCTCGCAACGAGTCCACTTCTAGTTCATCTGACTTCGCACTGAGTGTACTGGAGTCCATCAAAATTGAATTCTCACCACTTCGGTAGAAGTACCACTTCATGAAGTCCGTTACAATGCCGTATACGACTTGTAGGCCTTCGCGGTCGGCCACTGCTTCACATCCGACGAGTGCCTGCGCTCTCCCCTCGTCGAAGTCATTCTTCTTCGCCTCCACGATACAGATCTTCTTCTTGGCGCGGGTGAGAACGAACTCGAAATGGCCGTCTGCATGCACTTCATTGCCGTCCACCGTTTCTTCAACTTCTAGCTTCACGTCGTCGAACAAGCTGCACAGCATGATGAGAACGGGCGCTATGAAGTGGTAGCGCTTGGCTTCTCTTGATGCGTCAGTGTATCCGTTCATCGCGTCCGAAGCGTACTTCAAGTAGTCGACGAGAAACTTAACCGTATCATCTGGAATGGGTTTTCGCTCCTGTTTGTACCGTTCGAAGACGAGCACACTCTTGACCTGACCCCATCGCACATACGAGTACCCAGTCGACGTGCTATCGCCACCATTCGTCTTGGCCTTCTTGTTCTTGTCAAGAATGTCGTTGAGTTCACGCCAGCGCTTCCGTCGATTTTCGCTGTGGATGCTTGCCGAGGGTGATGGCCGATCTCCTGTGGCTTGATCAGGCTCTTCGGGGAGCTTCACGAGCACATGAATGTCTCGGTACCCTGGTGTGAAATTCGTGCAGAAGTAGTCGTCGTCATCAAGCCTCGCGACTTCATCCAGTAGCAAGTGCTCTTGCATGAGACTTGATTCGATCAGGAATCTCTCCCCGCTTGAGCGCCTTCATGTCTGTGTCTCTCGAGTTCAGCCACGTGTCGCCATCCCGCGCGAGATGCAGCGTTAGCTCGCTCGCAGGAAAGCCGTAGCCTTGCTTCTCCTTGATCTTGTCTTTCAGATCGTCGACCGTCTTGCTGATGTCGATCTCTGTAGAGAAGACGCGCAGAACAGCTTCACAACCATGTTACTTTTGTGAACGATCTCTTCTCAGCACAATTCATTTTTGCAATTCGTTCTACAATTCATCATTGCAATTCATTTTGGCGATTCATTTTACAAGTCATCGTTGCAATTCATGTGCACACGCTCGAACATATCTCTGGGCAGGTTGATATCAAATTTTGTTCTAATTCTGCAACTTTAGGATAGTGAAATTATGAATGACGTATCCCTATGGTGTGTTCGGCGTATCGAAGGCAAAAGAAGAAGTGAGCATTGAATCGACTTACTCGCTGCCCTCCTGCACAGCCATGGCTTCTACACATACTCTACATGGCTGTCTTCTACATGAACATACTCTATGCAAGCATTTGCTGGATGACACCCAGCAAATGGACATGAAACGCCATCCATTGTGGATGGCGGACGATGACCAAGCCGATCCTGGCAGACCTTTACCCTCAGCGCACCACACAGCCCTCCAAGGGCATGCCAGGATCGTCACATCAACCAGTCATGGCACCCACAGCACCTTTCAGCTCGGGATCATCCGATGCGGCGACATACTCAGCGACCTTTGTCGGGACGTCTTGGAGCATCGTCGCCAGCGGCTCCCATGAGGCTTCTTCCGGTTGAAGGCCAACCCAGCCAATGAGCATGTACCACTGACCGGTGTGTTCGTCGAATTTGTGTTCTTGGATTGCCTCCACGTCCAGCAATATGCCTTGGTTGGCTACATGCGCTTTCAACTCTTCTGTGACATCGAGCGACGAATCATGGTAGAACTTCAACCGCGAACCATGAACGACGTATTCCTTGTGGGTCACGAGATGTTGGATGACGTAGGCATGTGGACGAGTGCTCAATACGACAAAAGGTCCGATCCATCGTGCCACAAGCTTGTTCAGGGACAGACGCTTGTCTACATGCGACCATAACACGAAATCTCCAATCGTGAAGCGTGGCTCTTGGCTCACATGCGTGTTTTGTTGCTGCGCCCTGCGATCGTCTTTGGCCGCGGTCACTTGTTGGTGCAACTGCTGCAGGCGTGCTCGCGCCAGGTCCAATGCGGCCGAGAGCTTCATGGGCCATTCCTCTCGGGCTGGGATATCCACGCAATTACCATCATCTCGGACAATCGCCGTCAGCGTGTTTACAGCAGGCAGCATAGTGAACAACTCCACCGGCGCCTTTCCTTGCAGAGCTCGAGTGCAGTGTGGTTGAGGTTCTGCTGCACAAGTGGCAGCAAGTATTCCCATTCGCGCACGTCGAGCTTGAACTCCATGAGCATGACCCTCATGACTTGCAGTAGATCTCGGTTCAGACGCTCTACGGTACCATTGATCCACGGCGAGTACGCGATTGTAAACTCCTGCCTCGAGCCCAAGCGCTTGATACGTCGGCAACGACGGCGTTCTTGAAGTGGGAACCCATATCCGAGATCACCATTTCAGGTGGTCCATAACGTTTGCACCAATCGACCAGCGCACTTGCAGCAACTTCTTGTGTTGGTGCATCGCACGCAACAAGTTCGCAGAAATGCGTGAGATGGTCTTTCAGGACAAGAACGTAGCGTCCACCATTCACTCCCTCCCCCATCGTCACGAAATCCCAATGGAGCAGTTCGTTGCGTTTGTGTGCCGTGTAGGTGGGACCCCAAGGTCGTGGAATCACATCGCCACCCTTGACATGTTTGCGTTTGCACAGCAAGCATCGCTGGAGGAAACGGCGGCAGAGCTGCGTCACGTTGTTGATCGCGAAAACGCGATTGAGTGTTTCGAGCATGGCATCCAACCCCCGATGGCCTTGTGGTCCACAGTGCGAGACAATCAGCAATCGGTGTTGAAGAGAGGAATCGCCATTGGGAATCCAAACATGGTCGTTGAGGCGAAGCACGCCGTCCGCGTCGAGAGTGGCTTCTGATGGCGCTGTGCGACGAAAGCGCTGCTGGGACTCACGAATAGTGTCACTCGTCGGAAAATCAAAATTGTCGGTCAAAGGACGCAAAGTGCTGCTTGTTTGCTTGGCCTGACGGCGCGTGGCCACATATCGGCATGATGGCTGCGAAGGGCGAGACGATAGCGTTGGCTGGCCCCACCGGGACAGGAGGTCAGCCCAGACATTTGCGGTGCCGTCGACGTGACAGATCGTGTATGATACACCGACCAGATCCATGGCCCAGCGTTGCAGTTTGCCTCGGACATGTTGGCGAATCTCAGTAGATGGAGAGTACCCGTAAACCAAGTTCTTGTGGTCGCACAGGAAACGCACTCCTCGTGGGCGAAGCACGAGGTAATCCAAATGACGACATGCCCAGACAATCGGAAATGCCTCCTTCTCGGCGACGCTCCAGTTACGTTCGGCTCCACGAAAACATCCACTCTTGCACATCACGAGCTGATGATGCTGGTCAACGGGAGACAGCGCCTCGTTCCACTTGCGCACGGTGGTGACAATCAGACCCCAACCTTGATCCGAAGCGTCACTGAAAATGCACAGTTCGTCTTCATCCTGACGGGAAGGCCAGCGACTGCGCCGCCGCCAGTGCTGATTTGGCACAGCTGAAGTGCCTTCGTTCTTCCGATGACCACATTATGGAGACGCTCGCTGCTGCGCGCTTTGTTCGGCTCGTGGGCTCTGTTGGAGTGGTTCGATGATGCGCGCAAAGTCGGGGATTGCATCGCGCATCCAGCCCATCGCGCAGACGAACTGCTGCAGTTCTGCCGCGGTGGTCGGCTCCGGCACGTCGAGCTGCGCGGCCACCCGGTCGGGATCATGTTGTAGACCGTCGCCGTCGATAAGACGGCCACACCAATGTACTTGGCGTTTGAACAGACAGCTTTTGCGTACGTTGAGCTTGATGCCAACCTCACGTACGCGTTGGAGGAATTGCTTGAGCACCTCCAAGAAGTCGCTCGGGGACTTGGCGTGAAGCAGCAGGTCGTCCATCCATGCCAACAGCGCGCGATACAGCATGTCGCCGAAAATTCGGTTCATTTGCCCCTGAAAAAAGAGTGCCGAGTCCGTGGCGCCCTGGGGCACTCGAGTTGGGGAGAAGACGCCATCTTCCGTGACAAAACTCATCAACTCTTGACTGGCTTCGTCCAAGGGTAGCTGCCAAAATCCCTTGAGCAGATCAAACTGCGCGAATCCGTACGCCCCCTTGACGTGAGTGGCCACAGTCGCCAGGTTGGGGGTAGTGCCTGCGATCGGCACTGTCTGTCGGTTAACTGGGCGGTAATCAATCGTCATCCGGTATTCACCGGGCCGTCCTGGCTTGCCGACTGGCATCGCGGCACACGCCCATTTGCTCTGATCGTTCCGTTTGATCAGGCCCAGCGCTTCCAAGCGACGAGTGTACTCTCGCAGGAACACACGTTGTTCAGGCGAGTAGCGTCGAGGCTTTGCCCGTGTGGCACCGCATTCTCCCGCAAAGTGATTCGCAAGGGCTCAACCTTGACTGCCGCATCGTGGTCGAGGTCCAAGCGGAACACATCCGCGTACTCCAGCACCAATTCACGCAGCGCTTCTGCGCGGGTGTCGCTAAAGCCACTCGAGATTGCATCGTCCACAAGGCGATGCAATTCCCTGCAGATCTCCTCATGACGCTCAGGCTGCGGTTGTTCTTCGAACGGATCTTCGTCCTGACGCACCCCAGTGGCGGCCAGGGTTGCCAGTTGAGAATCAACATCGATGCCGAGCGTCTTCATCGTCTGGTTTCCCAGGAGAAATTCCTCCTCTGTTCCGTTCAGAACCAGACACCGGATATTTGGCAAGAAAACTTCTCCCGCAACCGTGTGCAGTTGCAGCGTCACCTCGGCTTCCGCATGGCCAGGTGTGACAGATCCTCCGGCAAGCTGCACTTCAATTGACTCTGCCAAAGCAGTCAGCTTGACAGCTTGCATGGCCTGCAGTTGCTCGGCTGTTTGCTTGGGCAGAATATTCACATCGGAACCCGAGTCGGCGCACAACGGAATGGTGATCAGGCCGTTGACGGTCACTTCGCCGGGCTGGTGTTGCTTGCCCTTTTTCGCCCGCTTGACTTGTGTGCGTCGTCATTCACGGGCTTCTTTCATGGCCTCGATGCCTTTCGCCTTCTTCTCAGGGCTTGCTGTTGGGCAGTCACTGAGCCAATGGCTGCCGCTGCAGTGATAGCATCCTGCTTTTGGTGGTCTCTTTGCTCCACCGGCGTTCGTGGCAGGTGGCTTCGTCGTTGATGCAGGCGGCACGCTTCCGGAGGTGCCGGGTTTGTTCTTGCGTTGTTTGCGGTTCCCTTGATCGCCTCGATTGTCATTGCGCTGCGTGTCACTCGATCGATCTTGTCGAGCTTCTTGTTGTAGCAGATGATAGCGATGTTGGGTGCGCGCACGCTCCTTGATGATGTGGAACAGCTCAAAGTCGTTCCGCTTCGCATCGGGGCACTCGTACTTGACGTGTCGCCGCACGTCGTCTTGGAGCATTCGCGGCTTCAAGTTGTCAATGACAATGCCGGCCCTCAGCTTCATTCGACGGTCGAAGTCGGCCTCGGTCGGCTGGCCGATGCCCAGGATTCCGCGAAGACCATTTGCGTTGATCAGTGTCTTGAAGTCACAAAAGTACTTCATCACGCGAGCGTCGATGTCGCTCAAGTGCTGGCCGGTGGTCACTGTGTCGAACTGGATCCTAAAGTTAACTTTACGGTGTGTTCGGCGTATCGAAGGCAAAAGAAGAAGTGAGCATTGAATCGACTTACTCGCTGCCCTCCTGATTGGTACATTCTGATAGCTCAATATTATACAAGAAAATTAAGTTAAATGATACACCACACTGGGGATTTGAGTTTCCCGTTCGAAGGTTTCTTTGTAAGCTACCATACTGAGTAATATACTATCTAGGTGAGTATCATTCTTTTTTTTTTACTTCTGGGAACGATTTTGGAACGTTGCATCTGTGCATGAAAGTAGTCTAGAAAAGTTGTAACATAATATTAATACAGGAAACCAATGTATAGTTCCAGAATTGAGAAAATTACAGGTAGGTGAGGTTTTATCTCTATCTAGTATGTTCATCTTGAACAGAACCTACCCTACCTGTTTTTGGATTTCTAGCAAACTTTTGCTAAACTCTTGGAACTTTGGAACTTTACAAAAATAGAGGTATATCATAGATGTATACAGTGTATAAGTAAGATATGCAATGTAAAAAAGTTTTATAAAAGGTTGATTTTAGCTACGATCCCCGGCAGAGAATGCCTTCTTTTGATTAATATTATGTTATAGATGTGATTTCGTATTTTCTTTTATTGAATGCGTATTCTGATGTTTGTGTCCTAGAACTCATCTCCGCTGGTGCTGGTGCTGTATATGACGCGCGGGTCGAACTTGATCTCATCCTCACTCGCATCTGGTGTGAATAGGGAGCTCTGGACTGACGACCGACTGCTTGTGCGTGACGAACGGCGTGGTGGAGAGGCTTCCTGGGTGAACGATGGTCGGCGCTGCGGGCTCGTCTCATTGAACGATGGGCGGCGCTGTGGTGAGCTCTCAGCGAACGATGGTCTACGTACCGCCTCTGTCTCTGCATTCGACTGTCTACGCGATGAGGACGCAGAGTTTGATCGGCATTCGACTGTCTACGCGATGAGGACGCAGAGTTTGATCGCGATGAGCGGCGCTTCTCCTGGTGGTGATGACGGCGCGCTCGTTCATGTCGACGATGAGATCGCGTTCTTGCAGCTCTCGAAGCGCCTCCTTGGTCCATCCGCTCTTGCGCAGGATGTTGAGCATCATCTTCTCCTCCCTGGTGATGTACCCCCCAGCCGCTCGTCGGATCGATGTTGTTGCGGTGATAATGACAGTACGCTGGAGCAAACTCAGCTTTGACGCTGCGATTGCAGACATGACACGGATGGGTCCCCACCTGGTTCATATTGTGGCGCAGCACGATCTGTGGGAGAGTTTGATCCATGGCGCTGGTGATCGAATTGAAGAATGAGTGACGAATCCCAGTTTACTACGAGAACTCCATATGTGTGTAACGAATCCACAGTCTCTGCCGATATTAAGCCCAGCAGCGCTCTCACGCCATGTAAGCTTCGAGCTACAGCCACGACGAAACTCCCGATAAGACCACGCTGTCCATCCCATAAGGTCACATCCGCACCCCATTCGCACGCCAGCACATGATCGCAGCATACAACCCCTGTCCCAACAAGATGCAGTTGCTGACGTGCCCATCTTGTCCGATGCTAGAATTGAACACTATAGACGTTCTGAGCCAACGCCATCGCATGTCGAAACTGACGAGCGAAAATAACCGAGAGCACCCACTCATAATTAGCCATAAATTTCCCGTCATTTTTACTTCGCGATTGGTTGCATCCCATACATCTATAATTGCCGAACCTTTCAAGATGCCGTCCTAAATGTGCACAAGATGCTGGTGCTGGGAGGCGCGGCAGCAGAGAGGTGGTGGCGTACGGGCGTTGGATGCGGTGTGTTTGTGTGTGCGCGCGCTTACTCTTTGGCCGGGATAAGGAGGCGAGGGAGCTGATCAGACGTTGCTTGCCGTGCACGACGTCTGCAACTGAGGGTCTGAGGCTCGAACCTCGCTCGGTGGCGCCTGCCTTTGCTTCTGGATGGCCGGGTCCAACGTCGTGCATCGCCCTGCGCCAGCGCCCACCTCCAACTACGCGCTTGCTGCTCGAGTGTGTGCTGAGCGGATCGCGGCGGTCGACGACCGCGCGGCTGCCATGTTCAAGGGTGACCACATGGGTAAGTGACGGTCTTTTTACTGAGCGCACCCAAGCTTGGGTCTCATGACGTGCATGTTTCCATTCCGTGTCTTCGAACGTAGTCTCCATACGCAACCCATTTCCAAAGAGCAAGAAGGCGACAACAGGCAGTATTGATGTGTCGGCGCCATCTGGGGCAGTAACTGCGACAACAAAAACGGCGTTAGGCGGCAAGTTCCTTCATCGACCGAGCAACAAGATCGCTAACAGCGCTGTGGTATCAGACACCAGCATTTCACGCACCTCGGGACTCGCATCGCTCACACGCTTTCCGTCATCGTCGAGCAACCAGGCGGCCACAACATTCTACGGCAATGGCACTGGCGTTGAGAACTATCAGCGCAATCTGTCACAACGCGAAAAGGAAAATGATGAGAACAACAACAGCACCAGTGCCACTGCCTCGAGTACATTCAAAGAGCTTCCACGTCTGTACCACGGCAATAGCACTTCTTCGATTGTCACGAGCTCGAACAGCGGCACTGGCTCTTACCAGCAGCGATTACAAGTCGCAGGCTTCCCTTCTACGACCACCAGTCCGGCAGGACCAACTTTGCCTGCGACGGACACACCAACCCGATCACACCCACGTGGACTTGTTGGTCTGCAGAACCTCGGCAATACATGGTAATCAATGCCCTGGCGACTCGATCCGAAGTGATGGATCTCGTCTGACCTAATTTTATGTGGTTGAAGCTTCATGAACAGTTGCCTGCAATGTGTCAGCAATATCCCAGCCATCGTCAAGTATTTCCAATCTGGCCTCTATACTCGAGACATGAATGAAGCGAGCCCGACGAAAGGAGCATTGGCACTAGCATTTGGTGATCTCATCAAAGCCCTTTGGACAGGGACGGAATTCACGTCCACACGACCAGTAGAGCTGAAACGCGTGATTGGTAAGGTTGCATCAAGATTCACCGGGTACGATCAGCAAGATGCGCAAGAGTTTCTGCGATTTCTGCTTGATGGTTTGCATGAAGATCTGAATAAAATCAAGAAAAAACCGCCCTACTACGAGATCAAAGACCGTGATAATGTCAAAGACCGCGAAGTATCTGATGAATATTGGAAGTTTTACCTGGATCGAAATGTCAGCGCATTATCTGAGGTTTTCTGCGGACAACTTCGATCGGAGATGCGATGCAATACGTGCAATCATCGCTCACTTTGCTTCGATGTATTCTGGGACTTGTCGGTCCCGGTGCCAAAGAAACCCAAGAGCTCGCACGCGATGCGCATCGCCAATGTGTTCAGCTCAAAGTCATCTGCTAGTCATGACGAAGATGGCAACGGATCTGGCTGTTCGATTCAGGACTGCATGAAGGCTTACACCGAGCAAGAATTTATGAACGAGAGTGACGCGTACTATTGCGCAAAATGCAAGACTCACCGTGCAGCATCCAAGAAGATTTCGCTCTATCGCTTACCACAGCTACTGGTGATTCATCTCAAGCGCTTCTCTTACTCAACCTTCAGTCGCGATAAAGTCAACACAGCGATCCGCTTTCCCGCCCAGTCATTAGATGTGGCTGAATACTGCGCTAGTGATGCCGTCCTAGATGGAAGCACACTTTACAACCTTGTTGGGGTTGTCAACCATGTCGGCACGCTGAATGGAGGTCACTACACAGCGTAGGTCTTGTTTCGTTGCACAACGAAGTGTGAGCTGGTGACTAATTCGTGCCTGACTTCATCCACAGAGAATGTATCAACAGCGACACCAACGAATGGTATGATTTCAATGACGCCACTGTATCGACGCTCAAGAAACCACATCTGTGCAGTTCCAGTGCGTACATTTTGTTCTTTAGCAGACAGGAAGAAAAATCTCTGACAATATGAAACCAGCGATTACGACAACCGCTTGGTGCAAAATAGAGCACACCAAGCACTACTCAGCACTTCATTGTCATTGGGATCTTGATTGTCAAAACGCTGGAGCTTCTCCTTTCCTTTTGATGACGTGCAAGAGCTCATCAACAGCTTTCTTGGTCGTGGCATTGACGAGTGGGCGAGTTGCGATCACTGAGCGGATCAATTCATTTAAGTAAGCGGAGGTCGTGGCGTGATAGGACCGAAGCCACTGAACGCGCTTCTTCTCATTGCCAACGAGATCCTTCTCGAGCGACTCCAGCTGGGTTAGTGTGCTCTCAGTGAACCTGACACATTTGCACAATAATGTCGCTCCGCTTTTTGCCATCGACTGGCCAGTTGCTGGTGATGGATTGATTGCAAGCAAATTTTCTTCCTCTTCCAGATGGAGATATGGAGCAACTGTGTTTATGAAGTCCATCATGAGTTCTGCCTTTGCAAAACGAGCGGTACGAGCGTCTCCATTGTGCTTGGTATTCGACGAAGGCGTCGTTGCAATATCACCAGTGATCTCGATTTCGCGAAGAATTCCGTCAATTGTTGAGTTGAACGCAGCTTGCACTCCATCGCGAAATTCATCATGTCCTCCGTACAATACATCGTTCGAGTCGACACCTTCAATGCGGTTTGGAATCTTCGATTGCCCCCAAATGCCTTGAAGTTGCAACATTAGCAGCAGTACGTGCACTTTCAGGGCTGATGCGGTGATTTGCGTACGAACTAATGACGCCATGGAGGACCATTCCATTCGCTCGAGAACTGCCTTCCGAAGAGCATTCATGAAGTAAAATGGATCATCATCATTTATCGAAGGCGCGTAGATCAGCACTGACATCAAGTCACTCAGCAGCCGCAGCAAAACTTTTCCATCTCCAGTTGGAAGCACACTGAAGGTATCACTCCACGTTTCAGTCGGCGCGCTAGCATTGACACAGCTCCACGAATTATCCACGGCGCTGGATGTTGTGATCTTGCTTGGATCCAAGTCGGCAATCAATACAATTGCCCCCTTCAGAAATGCATCCATTTGCGGCAAGCAGCCGTTGACCAGGGCAACTTTTGCACACAAGATCATCAGTTCCAACCTCAGCAATGAGTCGCTGATTGACGGAATTGTGATATGCGCATACGCCAGGCATGACTTGATGAAGTTTCGCGAGTTCTTCGTGGGACCGCTGGTTTGACGGTTGGTGCCGTGCTCAGCAGTTACCACACGGCGATGAACTCGCATCGCCAGTGATATTACATATTTGCACAGTTCCACTTTGACTTGCTCCAACTTGTAGAAGGCACTTCGGCAGTCGACATAGAGCATCAATAAAGCTTCCTCTTCTTCCACCAATTCAGCTTCGGAGTGAAGTGTTTGTAAGTGATCAGTTGCGCCAAGCCGGGAGATAAATGCGCATATATCACGAGTGGCCTCAATTCTCTCGGATGTCGAACTGAGAGAGTCGAGTGAGTCGTGCACACGGCAACATATCACAAAAAGCGTGTGGGCAACCCCTGCCTCTGGACCGATGACGTGCAAGCGCAACGTTCCTGAATTGTTTTTTCCCTTCTTCAGCTCAGAGTTCACGAACGCCTGAAGGACCTTTTTGGCCACACCGACGCTTGCTTCTCGCTTAAACATTCCCATTAAAGTCTGGAATATAAGAGTTAGTATTATGTGAGCAAGGGCGGTTCCATAGCCTCCAACCAACCAGAAACTCCGCTGAAGGGATCAAACGCGTGAAGAACTGGAAGTGCCTTTGTGCGCCAAACACCACGTTCTCGATGAGTGCTCCGAGCATGTTGTACACTTTAGAAGTGAGTTCGTCTGGTGTCGCGCAGTTAAGGTGCCGTACAACATCTTTGAGCAGGATGAGGGCCTCTCGGTGCTGCGTAGCAGTAATGATGTCAGCAAATACAATCCGTCAGTAGAATATGACTGTGCTTACCGAAAAGTGGGCGATAATCAACTTCATAAACGACGCCGCACACTCCATGTACTGAACGATGTCTTCTTGTGAAGTGATTGAAGTCCAGACTTCATTCAGAAAATGAAGTTTGTCTTGTTTCGTTTGACCGAGGGTGCCATATGCACTAAGCTGCAACGCCAAAATGCTGTACAAATGACACTTCGAGAATTGAGACAGCGTTGACGTTCGCATCAGGTACAGTATGCTCAGAGGCTTGGATGCGTAGAACTCAGCCCCAAAACTCTCACAGAGATGCTTCAAGACCATGGAGTTATCCGAAAATTGCTGATAATGAGCGAGCAATGCGTCGAAAGTGTCCTGGGAAGCACCTTGCGCCGCACATTTCATCAACCACTCAACTGCTGGTGAGTGCAGACTGAGGTACGTTGTGAGTGTCATCTCGTGGTTCGCACACCATGAGCCCAATTTGTTCAGTTGGAACTGGTTGAAAGTGAAAAAGTAGTCGTAAAGGCTACTGAGAACAGCCGTCTTATCATGTGTCGGGAGCAAATCCTGGCTTGCCAACGCAAGATACAGTCGAGCGTACAGGGCTACCATTGGTTCACCAATGCCCCTGAAGAAGATGTCAGTTAATTCGTCCATACGGCTGCGCAGGGCATGCAATACATACTTGATCATGTTCGAGAGTCGAGAGACAATTTGAACGTATTCGCCGTCGCATAGGAATCGATAACACTTCAATAGCGCTATTTCAATGTAGCTGTTCCAAAAAGCGGGTGAGCTTCGTAATACAAATACATCGTCCCATATACAATACTTACATTCGAGGAAGAAGTTCGCGAATGCACGCCGTCTTGTAGAACCAATTCCGGCAGGTCTCTTTCGCTTGGATATTGACGTCAGCGCTTGTGAATGTTTCCGAAAGCGGGATTGGGAGTGGTTGCCCATTCTCATCTTCAGACGCTCGGGCTTTGATGCGATCAAAGACGAGCTCACCGAAGCAGTCGAGGACATCACTCACGAGCACATACACGCAAGGGTAGAGCTCGAGTGAAGTGTTGGTGTCCCCAAGTAGCTTGACGCATTTGATGGCCATGCGGAGTGCTGCGACCTTTTGATTCTGCTTCCACGCAGACACAAGCTCTTCTTGCATGTTATGTACACGCTCAATATACTCGCTCTGAGAAAGCTCCAGCGTTTGATCTTCACCAGTTGAGTTCGACACGCAGTTTCGACACGATCCAGCACCCGAGGCACGGCGTTCCAGCTGTTCCAATCGAGCACGAGTCTTCCGGACAACGTGGATGTCGTCAGCAGCAACAGGCTCATCCGTCGGTTGATAAGTAGCCTTTGATGTCCACGAAATCTCATCTGCACACTCACACCAGAACTGATGAGGGACGACATTCGCAACGTAAACCGATAAAGCCGCACAATCAACTCACTTTCCAGTTCGTTGACTTCCAGCATGCTCTGAAAGACAGAACACTGTTAGCATCAAGTGAACACTAAATCGCAGCAAATGCATCCCTACCGCCTTGATCTTGAACGTGTAAGACGCGTACTTGGCGAGAACGCGGTCCTTGTGAGCTTTCCACTTGTGCTTCAACGTTGGCGCCGGCAAGCTTCTGCCCGACGCGTCGGTCATCAGTCCGTCGCTCACCACAATCCGATCATGAACAGAACCGCTTTGTGACTTTGAAGTCTCTGCAGTAGTTGCTTTGGCGTCGAACGACGTCGTCGACGGCCCTGCACCCATTCCCAGCACCCCGAGAGGATCAATATCTCCATCTTGTAGCTGGACAAGCTCCTGGTTCGATCGCTTGTGCTCCAGCGTCTTCTTCTCCGCCACTTCACCGCTTGAGCCAACGCCTTTCGCAGCATTTGCTGCGCTTGCGGCATCCGCGTGTGCGTCGGTCACTGCTCCCGCGCTGCTGGCTTCCGCGGAAACGTTGCCGTCGGTCATCAACGGATGCGGTTCAGCCCCATGCAGCGTGTGCGCAGCCAGCACCTGTCGCGTCGGCGGCACCACCACCTGCGCCACCCGCCACTGCATCTTCTCGCGCGCTGCATCGCCCGTCGTCATGTGCGTCGCGCTCCCCATCATTCCCCGCGCTTGCCCTTGCGCCGCCAGCTTCAAGATCCGACTGCAAGGGCAAGGAACACCAGCGCAGACAAATCTTCCATATCGTACTTATACGGATAATATCTGTATTTACTTCAAGTCGCACTTGTCGATTGTTGCTAAGTTCGATTATGGGGATTGGAGGAGTAATCAGAGTATTGCGACAAATTCGTGGATGGATTGCACAGTCCGAAGAAGCGAAGAGAATCTCTTCCATGATCAAAATCCATGATCACTCTTAACTCAATTTATCTGGGGTAGGGGGGGGGATAGGAATAACACGCAGACTGTAGCGCGCGAGCTGGGTAGCCCAGCGTGTGCAAACGAGTGACAATTACATGGTGGAATGCCAGGTCGTTGAGATGGCAACATGTCTTTCTTCTCCGTGCCTCGCTTCGAGTTGCGACCGCCGTCGCAACTTTCGACCACTGGTCAGAGAAAAACCTCGCTTCGTACGTACTAATGTAGTGGGCGAAACGTTTGTGGTACGTCTTAATTGCCAAAACGTGTCGGCACTGCCGGCGGCGGTGGGTGATGGCACATCCCAAAGTGTGGACTTTTGGCTCGAACCTTCGCCTCACTTCGTCAGGAAACCGTGTTGAATAAAGATTTGAACCAATCTGCTGCGGATGTGGGCATGACTGGGAGTTGGATTACTTACCTGTGCAATGAGTCGGTCGCTGGGTGAGGGGCGCATTTCACACTGGCGAGCCCACATTCACCCACGGCGACTGACTGTTGTACGTATTGGTGATCACGAAGACGCATTGGATCGGAATCCGATCCGGATTGTTGACCATGGCAGCGTTCCGAACGATCTCTGCGCGTGGGTGCTCGTGATGTTGTCGCTTCGAAGATCTGGCACTTCCTCCGCGACGAAGTTGGCCACGTGCAGACACTGTCTTTGAGGTCCTGTGTGCACAAGACCGCGCGTTTGAATGACACGGCGCTGTCGTTCATTCTGCAATTTGCGTTGGCACATTACCTGAAGCTGCTCCTTGTGTTCTCGTCGGTCTCAGCATGATCACGACCCACGTGCTCCAAGATCTCGCGGAAGTGCGAAATCTCATCGATCGCCTCGAGTTGTTCATGCCAGCAGGACGTGGCTGGAGTGGAAACGAACAACAGCGGTTCTGGCAAGCCTTGACGCTTCATCCGACTGGCCCGTGGACACAAATCGCCACTCATATTGGCTCCAAATCGACTCGACAAGTGATGACACATGCCCAGAAATTACGGCAGAAGCTGCGTCGCTGGAAGCATCGAAACCAGCGATGTTCGGTGCCGACTCACTGGCCCAGCGCATGCCACCAACACGCATTTTCTCCGACAGACTCAGTTCACTGCGCAACAGAGCAGCTGCCCGCGCTCAAGATGACTCTAGATCAGTCAAACGAGTTGAGAAAACTCGTGAATGAAGTGCGCATTGTTCAGCCGTTGCCGTTGAACGATGCCTCGATGATTGAAGAGAAGAAAGAAGTAAAAGCGACGGTCAAATTTCCGCTCGAAGAAGCAGACTGGCTAACATCAATATCGACGCTAACAACGCCTGCATTCGTCGACATGATCTTTGCTGACCTTGTCGCACACGACCTGATTGTAGCACACGTGGATGATCACTAACTTTCAATCAAGTCGTGATCTACATTCCATTGGGCCAATCCATGAATTGAGCGATGCCGTAGAATGGTCTCTGATCAAGTTGACTGAAGGGTTCCGAGTGATTCTCTTGGCAGACACGTTGGCGACGAGCAGAGCCTCATTTGTGATTCTTCCCTCTCGTCTGCAGCTGCTCTTCCAAGATGGTCCTAGCCTCGGAAATGGACACACCCATCGGCCTTCTCGGTTGGATTTCGATCCTCATCATCTCCCCAATTGCTATCTCTACCCCTGTGTTGGTCACGCGAGCAATCGCATCGGTGCAACCTTTATCGGGAATCGACTGGCCAGTACATTGGCTTCGCTCATACTTTCCGATGATGGCCATTCTTTTCCAAGCGTTGGTGGCGGTGCTGACACGAATTATCCTTGCGTTCAAAGCCACACCCCGAAGTTCGGTAATGTCAAGGACTGCTCTCGTGCTGGTCACGGTGAACGTTGCTATGGTGGTGTGCACTTCTTTCGCTGTCCACGAGTGGTACGTCGGGCCAGGCATTCCGAAGGAAACCCTTGCCACCACGTATAACTCCGCTTATTGCCGTGCATATGCGTATCAAGTGTGCGCAAAGGAGGACTCTGCAGATGCAGCAGTGGAGCTGCTTGGAATGTCGGATCATGTCCATCGACCAGAGGGTTGGTTGCCAATGGTTGGGGTGGAACAAGGCAGTGCGGCTGCATGTTGGACTCAAGTCAACGACACTGCGGTGGCTCTGTGGCGCACGTGCCGTCGTGCAGCCCCGGTGAAAAGGATGAGCTTTACGTTAGATCCTGTGGTAAACAAAACACCCGCAGTCAAGCAATGGTGCCGCACTTTTCTTGCAGAAACCTGGGGAATTCTTTCGAGTGACAAGACGATCAAGGGCAAAGCGACAGTCTCGAACAATGCATCACCTTATATATTCGACCAGCGCAAGATTGCAGCCTACTTCAATCACTGGTGGTTCGACGTCTTCTTTTATTCCATCTTCACCCTGATTACGGTCATTTGCACAACTGGTGTGGCGTACCTGGCATTACATGAAAGCACTGCCAATCAAGCCCTGGGAGGATACAGCAGTGCAATGGTTGGAGAGAAGAAACGAGCACTAGGTGCGCGAAGAGAAGTGCCACTGGGTGCTTAGTGTCCCTGTGTTTAATCCCGCCTTTTCATGACCATATTTGTTTTCATACACTCATGCTTGGAGCACGTGAGGACGTTGCGTTACGAGAGACTTGAGTCAGTTGGCCGTATACACGACGGATAGAAGCGTTACTAGGATGCGATATACCATTTGAGTAGATAGCACAGTTACTGCAAATTCCTCGCTACCAAGCTTCGGTTGAAAGATTTGCCTTGACCACTGGCAATCCCTGACTCGAATGTATGATCTGACGAATGTTCTCGGAGTCTGCGCCGGTCAGTAGTTCGGCTGTTAGCAGAGATATTGAACCGCTCTTGATGCCTCCTCCCAGCAACTAAACCCCCTCATGTGGTTCGAAGCCTGGCTGGGTGTGTCCTTCCCTCTCACTGTACTTGTACTGGGCCTTATCCGGGAAAAGGAATTTGGATAACCACTCACCAACGTGGACTGGCATGCATTGAATTTGTTGGAAAGAACACGTAGTTCCACGTCAGTGTGTGGGTCCCCTTGTGGAACGTTTGCTTGTGGATCAGGTAGTTGAGGTCGGATCGACCGGTGCATGGTGGCAGAAGACTCCTGCCAGCAGCTGAAGCTCAGTTGTGATTTAGCTGGCGTAGGTGGTTGTTCAGCAAAGTTGTGTGCTTGCATGTTCAACAGGGTTATGAGCCTAAGCAAATCTACTGACCAGCAAACATGTCCGACACTACTGTGAGCCTGGACAAGAAAGGTATCCCCGTCAATTGGAACGGCGATGACTGGAGTTTTTACAAGTGTACGATGCGTAATGTGTTCGAGAAGGAGCTGCTAGACGAGATCATCGACGGCCCAGGTCGTGTGGACTCATCCGCGGATGCTGTGGAGAAGAAAGAGTTCAAGCAGAACCAAGCCAAGGCCAAGCTCCCAATCCAGAGCTCGCTCTCGAGTTCACTTGCTCGGCAAGTGATGCATCAAACCTCCATGTGGCAAGAGCTGTGCATTATGTTTGACGGCGAACGGAACGCTGCAGTGGCAGCTCAGCAGGTATATAGGCCGCAGAAGACGTCGCACACGACACAACTCAAGAATGGAAGTGATCTGCGCAATCATTTGTATGTCATGTTTGATGCCTACGATCGGCTGAAAGCCTTGAAGGAGCCAGTAAGCGATGGCCAGATGGTTGACAGTCTCTTGCGCAGTTTACCGGGTAAGATTTGCTACAACGAATTGCGAAGAAAGGTGTTCTTCAGCATAGACATGACGAAATACACGCCGAAGTTGATAAAGGAGATGATTCTGACTACTCAAGTGTGCAGCCAAGATTGGGTGCAACCAGGGCGTCGTGGCGACGACCAGGTCAAGGGTGAGCCGAAGGGAAATCCGCGCAAGTCCTAGCCTCCCAAGAGCAAGGATGGAATGGGCAAGTGCCATTATTGCCATCAGCCCGGCCACTTTATTTGTAACGGAGTTACACAAAGTTATATTCATCTCAGGATGAATATTCATAAGATTGGTAAAAGTACCAATTACCTGGTGTGGTGCACGCCAGGAGTGAGGAACGTACTGTAAGACACCCAAGTGTCTTACGTAAAACACCACAACGTGTAGAATGACAACTACACTGGTGTTTGTGGTTACAAAAGGTGTGATCTTTTGTTAAACCACCGCTGTGTCGTTTGCAACGGCTCCCGAAGGGATGCCTGGATGTTTTGGCCAATCAGGATGGCCAGAATGCATAAAACGTAGGAATTGTATTAATCCTTAGGTTTAAAGAGTCGCCGAGCGGTTAGGAAACCCCTGCGCCTCCTGGGGAGTAGGTTTTAGGATAAAACCTACTGGAAATAAATCACTTCTGTATTTGCAATCTCTTGCAAACTTCGAGCTCTCCCCATAAGAGAGCGAGAGCAATCACCTTGCTCTAAGGCACAGAGCAACCGTCTGTGGTTGCGCG
>NSDO01000070.1:157120-169625 GCA_002286825.1 Lagenidium giganteum | reverse complement strand
ATTCGTTCGTGTGAGCAATGTCAGCGCGTGAAGCCGGCGCCCAGCAGCCAGGCTCCACTGCACCCATTGCCGATTCCAACAGATTGTTGGACGTCCATCAGTATGGACTTCATCTTCGGATACCCAGCCGATGCGCTCGGCCGCACGGGTATCTTGGTCTTTGTTGACCGCCTCAGCAAGATGGTGCATCTTGCTGCCGTCAAGGACAGTGTGACTGGCAAACAGTCAGCCGTGCTCTTTCTCGAGCACGTCTTCCGTTTGCACGGAATGCCGCGATCCATCGTGACCGATCGCGATCCGCGCTTCACTGCTGTCTTTTGGACTGAGCTCTTCGCTCAGCTCGGCACCAGTTTGGATATGTCCACGACGGACCATCCACAGACGGATGGTCAAACCGAGCGTGTCACCCGTGTGGTTGAAGATGTGCTGCGCGCACATTGCTCGGAATATCCAAAGGCTTGGAGCTCCTTACTCCCTATGGTTGAGTTTGCACTCAACAATGCTGTCCATGCCTCGCATGGACACACGCCATTCTACGTGAACGGTCTGCGGCACCCATTCGTGCCGTCCACTTTATTTGGCGGAAGCCCAGCCTCAAGTGGGGGAGGGATCGAGCCAGATGGGCTCTCCGACGGTGAAGTTGATCTCGGCGATCAACAGAGGAGTACTGATCCGAACGATCAGTCCACACGGAGCACCAAGCAGCGCTCATAGCCGAGCGCACGAGTCCGCCGAGAGATGGCGGACGCCACGGACTTCCGCGACACGCGAGCACGTGTCTTACTCACTGTCCGTGAGCAGATTGCCTTGGCGCAAGCCAAGCAGAAATACTACGCTGATCGCGTAGGAAGGAAAAACGAGCACGTGTTTAGTGTGGGGGACAAAGTTTTATTGTCTACGAAAAACCTACCTACACATGCACTTCCTAACATGCAGTCCACCAAGCTGTTGCCTCGGTGGATCGGACCCTTCACGGTCCTGGAATGCATTGGCGATATCAGCTATCGCCTGGACATCCCATCAGGGATGAAGCTTCATCCAACGTTTTACGTTGGCTTGTTGAAGCCGTACGTGGACCCGGAGTCTACKGTCGTGGATCCTGATCCACTCGAGGAGGAGCAGGAGGTTTCTCCTCCTCATCGCCCGCCGCAGGACGCGGTTCCACCGACGGAGGTCGCTGCGGCACCTCGAAGACACGAGGTGGAACCGGCAGGTCAGGCTGAGCGTACGGACCATACGCCGGCCACGGACGGTAAGCACCGTCCTGAAGGCGTCGAATATCTTCGACGCAGCGATCGACATCGCGACGGAGACGGTCGAACTCCTCGCGAGCACGCTCAAGAGGACGCATCCGACCGTCAAGCGCGTCGAACGCGACGTTCAGACGTCCGCGGCCACACGACGAGAAGGTCCACTTCTCGAGCTCGCTCCCGCGAGTCTGCAACTCGAAGGCCGAGTTGCGAAGGTCAGTTGTACGAGCGTACAACGTCGCCAGGTTCATCGCGACCGATTCGCCCCAGCGGCGAACGCAGTCACAATCGCGAGACTGCCTAACTGCTTGTGCAGTGAATATCAACAAAGGTTAATCATCAAAATCGATGGTGCGCGCGACATCAGTGTCAGCGCAAGGAATTCCGCGCAATCTCACCACCACTTGGAGAATGGGGGGAACACAAGGAAGTGAGCACGTCTGATCCCACAGTAGGTGGATCAACACTTTTGCACGAGGTTTCAATTACTGCCCGAAATGTTTTAATGACAACGGATATATTGTAGTGCTAAGGAGTCCCTACGTCCGTATCGATAACGAGAACAGCTCAGTCAGGTCATAAACGCAGTGTACGCCTGCCCTGTAAGGATGCTGTCTTAGTTCTTCGGATGTTCGTGGGGTGACATAGTCGGCGCGAGCCATCGTTGATAGGCGCTTGGGAACGTTCCCAACGTCGAGCACCGTAGTGAGATTGTGATCCAGGGCCAGATTGGCCTGAGCGTCGGTCGCCGTGTTGAGGGCTCGGCGCCTATGAGAGAAGGTAACGATGGTGTAATTGTCACGAATACGTGAAATGAATGAAAGAGATGAAAAGAAAGAAAGTCGAAAGGGGAACGGATGAAACGAAAGAAAAGAGGAAGAGCGACGACGAGTGAGAAAGAAAGAAGAAACCATTAAAGAGAACACGGGATGAGACTCCACAGAAAGTGGATGTGTAGGATGAAAAATCGATGTGTAGGAGAGCACGAACGAGTAGCCAACAGATCTCACTTTTTAATTTCCGATCAAGTACACAAGTATATCTCCAAGGAGCTCGTCCTTCTTCGTCCAACAACCTGCTTCCTCTGTCATTGTGTGTAATCAGGTCTTCTCTTCAGGTGAGGGCCACCGTATTGCAACAGTTATGTCGAAGCCGTTGGACAACGAGTTGGTACGCTGGTCGGAGGTGCGGAGCTTTCGGCCAGGCGGCTGCTTAAGGTTGCGATAGCGACAGCTAGCTGTCACCGCGAATCTCAACTCCGCACGGTGTGTATCTCAGAGCGGTCCGGAGTGCAGCCGCGAGCGCTCCGTATTCCGCACTGTTATTCGTTCCGGGGCTGGCGTTATATACACAACCTGCCATGTCTTGGGTCGGGTTTATCAGCGTAGTCAAGTTATGGTCGAGCCGACGCTCAAAGGTGCTTGGCTGCGGCGCCGCGGCAAACTCGTGCGCGAGCGTTGAGTGGCTTGCTCGTGCGTTGCCAAGCAGGGCTGCGGAAAATACGATTTTTTATTATTTTCGAAGGTGGTCATCCAGAAAATGAATAATGCAAAAATGCGCATTATTCTTTCCTATTCTTGCTATCAGCGCCTCGAATCTCTTGAATAGTATTCACATTCCACATATCACGGTTGAACAATAGAAACAACAGTACCTCCAGGGTGTCAGCGTCCAGGCTCTTTCGCAGATCGCTGTACACCAACTTCGCCACGAAAAACCTCTCACTCACGTTAGAGGTTGAAGGAATCCACCTTAGGTCGATATAGTTGACGTGATGCGACCTCTTCTGCTTCTTGAACGCACGGCGGCTTATCAGGCTCGACATGAACACTTGGACCGACTTCAAACCGCTTGCCTCAGCAGCTTCACGAGTACTGAGCTTCTCGCCTCGAATAATCTTCACGATACCCGATTCAAGGGCCACATTATTGACAATGTCCGCATCCGGTCTCAACTTCTCACTCATTATTGGGTATGCCTTCAATACTCGATTAAAGACCGTCCACCACGAGACCAAATCGTTCCGGTAGCTGTTGAATCACTTTCTCGCGTGTCCACCCATAGAGTTTCAGTAAGTATTCCTTCAGCGTGTCTCTGGATATCGGTGCCATTTTTGCGTTCTTTCGAACAATTGCGCTTTCACAAAACGAAAACGACATTCGTTCAAGTATGCACCACTCCACCCACTGGTAAATTTCGATGCTCTTCGCGTCGACATCGCTTGCAATGCGGTTGTCGCGCCCAATTACATCCAGCGTGACCCGCTCAAAGCCAGCGTGGCTGGTACGAAGGTGACTCAACCGGTTCGTGTAGCCGTTACCCCGGGTGTACACCTTGCTGCACAAATTGCACCGGTAGTTATTGTCCCAAGCGCTGTGTAGAGAACTTCACAGATATCGTTGTTCTTTGGAGCCATGTTCTCCCCCTACGAACGTCCAAAAATGCCAAAAATGATTTTGGCAGCAAGAATTAATCTTTATCCTGCCACCAAGATGTCCTACGGGTAGGACACCCTTGGTCCTACACGTGGGACATCAGTCCACAGAGGGAATATATAGAGATGTGTATAGTGGCAATTACAAGGATAGTGACAAAGGCTTTGAAAGGCAGTCTCTGCAAGTTCCGGGACCACAAAGAGGAAAGAAAAAGCAGTCCTTTGGTCTTAAACAGGTTGAGCAGGTTGCGCAGAAGAATGAGGACTTGGTGTGGGTTTCCGATCTGCCCAACACAGCGCATACATGTCCGTTTGGGATGGGGCTTTGCTGTGCAAGAGTTTGAAACTACCACGTTCTGGCTTTGTGTCGAACCACGCTTTCAAAGTCGCTTTGGGAAACTCGGCAGTTGCTGTTTTGACGATGCCCATAAAGTACAATCCTCTCTGAGCCTCGAGTTGAACCAATGTTTTCACAGATGCAAATGCACTGTCCGCCACTACTGTACGCCCACTTCCAGTGTATGGCTTCGTGAGTCGCAGAACAATAGATGTTCCTTCGCCATATTCCCGAGCGTACGTCTTCTGCTTTTGCTTCAGTTTCCCTTCCATGATCTCTAGACCGAGCAAGATGCCCGTATCACGGTCAGCAATCGAATCAATTCTGCGCCTTGAGTCACTGGCTTTCTTGGAATCTTGGTTTTGTTGGGATGCCAAGATGATGATGATCGCTTGAAATGCCTCCCCAACCCACCATGCATTCATCCACTACCAACATATCACCTGGATGTATTACAACTTGATGTCGCCGATTTAATTCAACAATTAGTGGGCGAATTGGTGACCATGAATCTGATTCTTGGTTGTTATCGCCATCATCGAACCGCAATGCATACAAGTTTTTTTCAAACCGGCTCAGACTCATATGGTACCGATCGCCATAATTTCTTGGTGTGTCCACACATCCACTTGCAACATCTTTTTCCCAATTTCGACGATACGATCCTGGACCGCCATCGATCTCCATCACGAGACGTATTCCCAACCAACGGAAGTACTCAGCCGTTGTCCGTGGTGGTCGATTTTCCGATTCTATGGCCTTGCTGGTGCCACTGATGGTTTGTTTCAGTGTGATCATGGAATACATTAAGTAGAAGTCCTTGGTGTGTGTTTTTTCACCAAGCTCCAAACTCTCTCGCCAATGCAAAGATGATTGCGGGCGATAAACAATTGCTCGGGGGTCGGTCAAGAATTGGTCACAAGGCACCCATATGCGTCCACCGCATTCGACTTGTTGTTCAGAGTGCAAAACTACATTCGCTCCATCTCCAGACTCAGAATTATCTTTTTCATCTGATGATTCAACAGATTTGCATACCTATCCGTCTTCTTGAGCACTTCTCAATAGATCCGAAAGAGACAAATTTCGACCATGTTCAGCGCATATGGCGGGTAATGTGCCAATCGATCGTGCCACCACGCGCTGTTCAATTCCATCATCCCATCGGACGTCGTAAGAGTGCTGTCTAGCTCTCTTGAGTACGTTTATGACGATTCCTTGCTTGGCGCGAAGTCGTTGTGTCCTGCCTGTACCCGATCTCCGACGCCATATTTCGCCATGATGCAAGAACGAAATTCAACAACTGACACACCATTCGAGAGCGTTCGATTTTACTGTACGTACTCAATTTGAAGCGTACGCCCGAAAAGGCACCCGAACTAACTAGCACTCATTTTTTGCGCGGACTACGCGTATGATTTTTGTCCTACGTAGGACACGCGACACTGGCAGGATAAAGATTAAAAATGGCATGGAAACGATTCAAATTGTTTTGTAGTGGAATCATTTTTTTCGCAGCCCTGTTGCCGAGTCTTCAATCTGAGCGCCAACAGCACTGGCAGTCGCATGTGCCGAGCGGTTAGCGCTCTACTTGTGGTTGGGCGTGGTTGGGAACTCAATCGCTGGTTCATGGATATCCGCGCTGGCGGTCGCAGACGAGTTGGTCGTATTGGAGACTGCGGAAATGGTATTTGCTGGAAGGCGCGATAGCACCATTTTCTGTGGCGGTGACTGCTGCAGTCGTGCTCTGTTCGATGGGCGCACTGCCTGTATCGTGTTGTCCGTTGGCGTAGCAATCTGAGTCGTATTCACATTTATCTTCGTGCTGTTGGCACCAGTCGCAGGTGCGGAGATCGACAACTTTCCCACTTTCGCCGCTGGAGCACGCGTGACGTGATCCAGCCGTCGACGTGTATTCGGCCTCGTCCACCGCGGCTGCTGGCGAGAACGCCTGCGTGAGATTCACCGCTGTGGCTCAACCAAACTCACCAATCCTGATGTTTGAGAAGGGGACGCGTGCATGTGGATGTTATTTAAATGGGTTGCCGCCACTGGTTGGGCAGTAGACGCGCTTGGCTCCTGGTGTCGTTGGCTGATCGGCAGGAAGAGTGCTGTCAAGCCAATGCATATGGCGGTCGGAATCATCGCGCAAACGCATCGTGAGTACAACACCACGCCGGAGAACGTCGCCCAACTAACTCACGCCGCCCATCCGACGCTGCATGTTGGTTTCACCGACCACACTCTTGGCCTCGAAGAAGAATCTTTTTCGAAAACTCGCTGGTTGGTTCAAAAACGCCGCTGACGCTCGTAATGGTAATCGGATCGCCTTGCCTCTGTGCACATACCAGCGCTGAATGGAGGAAAGCACGCCATCATCCCTGTTATCATGCGTGACGAATCGAGTGACAACAGTGACTTTGTGCGACGAGTCCACGAGCCGTGAAGCTCTTCGTTGCCCACACGGAAATGGATTAAAGCCACAGCCTTCTCGATCACACACATCGTCGCATTCGTCGGGTTTGCATCTGGCTTGGCCGCCCCACTAGCACAGCTGCGAGGTGAAAGCCCACAAGCTTGTTGGCAAAAACAGCAACCACTTCCAAATTCGCCTCGAAGAGAAAGGGCGAAACGGCGTCCAGACGCTCCTTGGCTCTACGCACAGTTGGAAGGCTGTGCCCCCCTCCTGCATGGGAGGTGGTGCGAGCCCCATGAAGGGCATGTCCCCCGATCCCAGCGACAACACCAGCGTGTTGCCCAAACCGACCTACGCGGAGATGGTTGCAGGGACCCAACCTGCCGCCACCTCCCACCCTTTGCTCGATGCGTCGCGTGTGACGCTGTTTCCTGACGGGAAACAACGGTCGCACATACCGGGAGAGCTCGCCACGCTTAAAGCCTGGATGAATAACGAAGTCCCAATTGCTGGGGTTCTTGCGTTTACGCTCGAAACAATGACTTCGTGGGAGCGCTGTCTGCTAGAAGACGTTCGTCAGGCGCATCTTGGCTTCAAACGTTATGCGCATGTACCCGACAAACTTCATTTGCCAAAGATGAAGGCGAAGAGAGCAATCATCGACGGATTGCTGAACAAGGTCAAAGGAAAAGATGAGGAAACCCAGGTTGCAGAGGACTTTCTCTGCGACATGGAATGGGTTAAATGCAATCCGACGTCGCGGCTGGCAGAATTTAGCTTTACAACTCCTGCGCAATGCGACAATTGGGCGAACAAAGTGTTGCCCATAATTGGAGGCCATCTGAGGCTTACAAGGTGTGACGACATCAAGCGTGGAGATGATGTCGGATGGAAGCTACCCGCCCGGAAATTGTGATATGAAGTCCATCTGCTCGGGGCCGAACACCTCGCATCCACCCTGTGCAGTTAGTTCCTCGACCGCGTCAACGGGTGACAGCCGCTGAGGCCTGGTGATGTGAACTTCAACTGATCGGAAGTGGCGAACGCGTGCCGCATCTGGTGCGGCGTTGGTGCAGTCAGCTGTCTTGTGGTTCGTGCCAAGGCAGCGCATGCACGGGTACAAGTTGGTACGTCGCACATGGTGGACGTAGATGGTGTGCGTGGAGGATCCGTTAATTACCTCCAAGTGCCTGAGGTTGATCATCCGTGGGGGGGGGGGGGGGGCAGTCCGTTGTTGCGAAAAGTACGCGCCACTGAGCAGGCGCGTACTTAGCGATTCCGGTTGCCAGGTGTTAAGTAATGTTGGCGAGAGGCGTGGCCGTGATCTGCGTCATGATCTGCGCCACGCACGACCAAGACAACAGCCAATACGTGGCTTAAAGCGATGAATGCGGCCACGACGCCGGCAGACACGTGGATCACCGCGAACAACATGGCGTATATGCTCCAGATCATCGACTACGACGCCGAACCGCCAGCAGCGTGTCGGCCAACTACACTCGAACGACTCTCAGCGGGCAGGGTACTACTTGCGGCGTGCATTTTCGCACGTGCCTGAAGTGCACCATGTCAAGCACATCGCCCAATTCTGCGGCAAATTCACACTTGCTATGGCAGACGCAACACATGCAGATGTGTTGAGGAATGCCAACACCCAGCTGGAAGCAAGGGACTGGGCATGCGCTCCAGCCCTCCTCCAGCGTCGGGTGTAGGTCGTCACCAGCACGGTGGCACCTCACCTCACCATCAAGGGTTCCAAGTCGACGGTGACAGCCGCCCATGCATCCTCTATACCACCCGAATTACATCCAACGATGTTGGACTCTGGCCCGCCAGTCCAACATCGCACCAATCCGACCGCAAGACACCTGGCGGTGACTTTAATGTCTGCGTACACGACATTGACCGCACGACCGGTGTTCATCCCTCCAAAAGAGCGGCAGCGTTTGAAGAATGGCTCGAAGCGTGGGCGTTAGCGGACTCAATAAGCCCACAGCTGGTGGACGCCCATCGACAGCTCACGTCTGAGCGGTTTGCGGGACAATTCCACACGTTCTTTGGCAAGCCGCGATCCTCACGGCTGGATCGGTTTTACGTGGCGGACGATGCTCAAGCATGGCCGGTGGACACGACGACACAGGTACCAGGTGCGCCCTCCGACCACCGATCCGTCTTGCTCACCATGCTCAACCCAACCAAGCGGATCCCAGTCTCAAGGCAACCACGCACGCTTGCCAGGGGACGCTATGTGCGAGAGGTGCAGACGGCTGGCGTGGCTGAGCTGCTCTTGCAATGCACAGATGCTTTTCAACAACTCCAGACTGTGGACGGCATAATTGGTTCCTGGATTTGTGCCGATGAGGACGGGCTGTGTGACGAAGCGGGTCTTCAAATCGCGCTTCTTCGCGTCAGAAGGTTCGCGGCTGCCTGAGGGGGGTGCCTCGTTCTGCTTGCTTCTTCTCTTGACTTCACACTGTGTACCCAGACCGCGAAGAGAGTTCGGTCTTCCCAATCCACGCGTGGGTCTTGTCGCGGAAGCACTCGCTGATGTTGCTGCTTGGTGAACGCGTTCGATGGACTTGTCTTCAGCGACGCGTTCTGTTGGGGTCTTCTACCGCGGATACCTTGACGAGGCAGAAGCAGGTTAGTTGTAGGAGATCTAGTTAACTCCCTTGGCAATACGCGTTCTCGTTCTTTGTGTACTCTAACGTGCCCTCAGCTTCCATACCTCCCATACCTCCCATATAGGATATGTCAGGTAGGACAGGGTATCAAGTATCAGGGGTTAGAGGTCCCAAGTAAACAGAACAATCAGAGCCAAACGTTCCAGCAACCACTCAAGTCCCTTGCCTCCCCCAAGTGTCCTGAGCCCACCGCAGGAGGCCAGGCAAAGCAGGTGAGCGCGACATGAAGCGGAAGACTCTCACTAACCCCCGTGCCTAAGCTGAGGGCACGTTAAAGTACMCGAAGAACTAGAACGCGTATTATCACGGGAGTTAACTAGACCTCCGACAACTAACCTGCTTTTGCCTCGTCGAAGTATCCGCGGTAGAAGACCCCAACAGAACGCGTCGCTGAAGACAAGTCCATCGAACGCGTTCACCAAGCAGCAACAKCAGCGAGTGCTTCCACGGCAAGACCCACGCGTAGATTGGGAAGACCGAACTCTTTTCGCGGTCTGGGTACACAGTGTGAAGTCAAGAGAAGAAGCAAGCAGAACGAGGCACCCCCCTCAGGCAGCCGCGAACCTTGTAACGCGGAGAAGCGCGATTTGAAGACCCGCTATGTCACAACTTGTGCGTATGCCCGGATCTTCCAGCCAAGACATGGGTGAGAAGTTGGAAGAGAAGCCCTCTGCAGTTGCAGTCGTGACACCGGATTCAAGCTCCGCCGGTGTCCTACGAGAAGATGAAGGCGTCATGGCGTCAACGCCCCTAGGGCGTCCGCCACTCGCGAAGTCACGCGTTCACGAAGCCGAACAAGCTTTTGCATCGTCCCCACCCCGCATGGCTTCGCTGACGCTGGGACCGTCCGGTTTCACGTCAGCACGGAGCTCGGTTGACGCGTATTACCAGTCGACAATCGCGAAGTTCCTCGAAGCGTCCGACATCATGAACGCGATGGGTTCGTGGTGCCGTCACGACCGCTTGATGTCGTCATGCCGCGGCTCGAACTGACAGACCCACTGGACCTGGCCAGCGAAATCGCGCGAATTCTCCTGCCTGCCGGCTTCTCGGCGGGCACAGCTGATTACGCGAAGTTGGCCACCAAACGCGAAAGGAGATGGCACGTGCTGGGGCGACGGTCCACAAACGGCTGGACAGCTGGGCGACAGCGCGCGGAGACCAGAATGGCTTCGAGAAGCCGCGACCGACACGCCAGCGCCAAATACCAAGCTCGCCATGCTACTCTGGGGACACGCAGGGCGACGTGCGAATGAGGAGCGCGATCCAGGCGACACCCGCCCACGCGGTTTGCTCTCGATTGTCGCGAAAAAACGCGAAAGTGGACGAATCTTTCGACGTCAACGCGAACCTTTTGTCACAGCTAGATGAAGTAGCAGATTCTTCATCAAGCCTGATGTCTCGTGAAGAGAGGTCCATTGAATTCCCGGACAACGTCTCAGATATCTTTGACGACGACTGGGGCGCGATGGCAGCTCAAGTCGCGAACACCCGAACGCGTATCCAAGCGTCAGCGGTCACGGAGTTGAAGTCGTTCTCGGGCAAGATTCAGAATGAAGAGAAGGCACGCGAGTGATTTCGGAAGTTCAAGACCGCTGTGCAACGCGACCAGCTCACGCCGGCAGAAACCGCACTCACGTTCGCAGATTTGATGTCCGGCCTCGCACGAAACTGGCACTCGCAGCTCCCGCGAACAACCCGTTCGTCGTGGCCCGAAGTTGCGATTCTCTTCAAACGTCAATATTGTGGAGAGGGCACCTCGCACGCGAACCGGTACTACCATATGAAGCGCGGAAGTGAAGAAGACGCGTTGGACTACCTGTACCGACTCAACGTCGCCGCGATTCGTGCCGGCATCCGCATCATGGACGGATCTCCCACGGTGAAAAAGGAACATCTCGACCACTTCCTCGATACGCTGCAAGACGAAGACATGTCGCGTTCGTTGCGTTTGCTCCGATTGAAGGATGCGCAAGAAGCCGAGTGGGTTTTACTCGACATGCGTCGCCGCCAACAACGACTTGGGGACAAGCCAGCACGCCCTGTCCCACGATCCGGAAACACAAGTGACTTCAAGCCGAAGAAACGCGTACAGATCCTCTTGCCACGCGAAGACTCAGATTCCAGCGACGACGACTATGCATATGTGATGGAGACGAAGGTTGGCGACGGCCGCCGCGAAGTGAGCTGCTCCCATTGTGGCTCAAAACGCCATTCGGACCGTCAATGCTGGAAGCGACTAACGTGCCAACAATGCGGCAAGAAGGGTCACCCATCCGACAAGTGTTTCTCGGTCTGCCGTGGCTGCGGCAAGGCCCATGATCGTGGCGACTGCGCGTTAGAAGCTTTCTTCAACGAGKTCCGCGCTTGGTACGACCCTGCAAAACATGCCGGTCTTATCCCAAAGACTATGGAAACGGCTTTAAACTAGAACGCTCGCTAGCTTGGGGGCTAGAACACGACGAGTGGGACCCGGTTTGCATATTTGCATTCGTCAAGCGCCAGGCGGACAACGCGGAATCACGCGAAGGGCGCACTCGTAACCGGGATAATACATCGGATTTGCATGACTACACCGCCACCCAAAAACATGTGCGATCAGCGCAATCCGATGCATCGTCCGAGTTTGAGCGACTGCCGATGATCCAACGCTTGGTCCTGGAACCAGGAGAACGACGCGGGTATTGGAAACATTACGCACCCGCGAAACTCTTCAACCAATCCAAGGTCCACGCGCTGGTAAACAACCGAGACGCGAAGTTGCTCTTCGACTCTGGTGCGGAGGTCTCTATCCTCGATTCCACATTTGCGCGTGATGCTGGAATTGAGGTCGACACCTCCYATCGCCTGAAGTGTGTTGGCGTCGGCGACGGCGTTTTCCACACCGACGGGAAGGCACGAGTGAAGATTACCTTGGCGCGTGAGCTTGCGTACGAGTTCGACGTCTGGGTTGGCGAACTTAGCGGTCAAGACGCGATCCTCGGAATGGACTTCATGGTCCCGGCTGGGGTGCGACTCGACATCGCAGATGGGTCGCTGTCTATGCCAGACGAAGTTCGCGTACGCTTCGAAGATCGACGCCAACTCTTTGGAAACAAAGGACGCGACTTGGACGTTTAAAGGGTGCGTCACCTTGTTCCCAGGAGAATGGCATGACGTACGCGTGCGGCCGCCAGGCAAACAGAGGCTCTGGATTCGTCGGAGACCCGACTGGGTAACTTCAGGCGTCGAAGGGGCACGCGGCGTACCAAGGTTGGTGCGCGTGACGAATATTTCCACGCGAACGGTGTCCCTAGATGCGAAAGATCAGATCGGCATGTGGCTCTCCGAGGGTCATGTCCCACGAAAGCCAGGTTTCGTCTCGCAGGGATCGAACCGAAGCAA
>NSDO01000070.1:98016-135123 GCA_002286825.1 Lagenidium giganteum | reverse complement strand
CTTCGAGGTCGCGTGTGCGGATGCACGAGGAGGGGAGACCGAGCGTGAACGCCGACGCTTACTCGAAGTTGCCGGAGTCGTGGAAGGCGTCACGTCGACGGGAGCCGGCGGCATAGGCGCAGGCATCCCGGTCATGGTGGCTTGGATCGCGCGTACGGCTGCCTCCACCGCTCGCAATCGCGTCACCTCGGCGTTTGCGGTCTGAAGCTCGCCTTCAAGGGAGGCGATACGCGCTTCCGAAGCCTTCAGAGCGTCGCGATCAGCCGTCACCGTTGTTGCTGCCGCATCCCGCTCAGCGGTGAGAGAAGCGATCAGCTGCGCGTAGTCAGCTATCAGAGCGGCATTCTGCGCATCGCGATCACGAAGCGTATCACGCGCCGCCGTCAACGCGTCCACGGCCTGCTGCTTCGTCTTCAAGGAAGCTCGAAGGTCTTCACATTCCGCGGTAAGAGTCACGGCCGCGAGATGGTTTCGAGTAACCTCCTGGTCGGCGCGATCCTTCCTCAGCTGAATCGCGTCAACCTCTTCGCGCGCCTCTCGGAGAGCTTGCTGGGTCTTCGCGAGCTGCAACGCGGTGGCCGTCTGGCGTCCGTCAGCCTCATCCCGCGCGGTCGCGAAGAGGTCGCGACCCACGCACAAACAGCACCCACCGCGGAACAGCGAACTGGACGCGACAAGCTCGAGGTGAGACGGACAAACTCTCTGCAGAACAGCGTCGACCAAGACGCCATCGCGGTACACGGTCTCAGCATCGGCGCACAACCGACGAATCGCGTCAAGAAAGGCGCGGCGACTCGCGGAGGACAGCATCGGGTTGGTTCCGGCGTCGACCGTGGCGGTGGGCGCGGGGGCAGACGGAGGTGCAGGAGCGGCGCGAACGGCGGATGAGCTTCCGGCTTTGTCGGAGTCAGAAGACAGGTCGATCACTGGGGGAGAAGTTCGCGTACCCGGAGCTTCCTCATGGCTGCTGGCGCGATCGGGCTCCGCGCGTTTGGTCTCTTCATCGTCCGCCGGGCGTTTTGCTTCGTCGTCGTCGTCCTCGCGAGCAGCACTGGTGGGAGCGGTGTCGTGGGATGCCTCGGAGGTACTGGCATCGCGCTCGTGGGGAGTCCGGCCGGCGCCGGAGCTTGCCCGAGATCCGCCGGAGGCGCGAGAGCTTCGACGTTGGCCACGGCTGCGTGCAGTCGGCATGAGGGCTGGGGCTCAAGATACGCGTGTCGACGGAGGATTGAAAAAGTGCGCGAGGGACGAACGCGAACAAAGACGACGGGAAGAATGCGGATGACCGGCAGTTGGGACGGCCGAGGTGTCCTGCGAGACCTCCCTGCAGGCGGAAGTACACCCAGGACAGGGGCGGTTGTGGCAAAGTGGCGCTGGACCTTTCCGCGAATCCTCGACGGTGGTAGCAGATAAATAAGTACTATATTTCGGGTGGTCGGTAGATATATTCCGGTACCATGCCGGTATATCTACTTCATCAATACCTCCCATATAGGATATGTCAGGTAGGACAGGGTATCAAGTATCAGGGGTTAGAGGTCCAGAGTAAACAGAACAATCAGAGCCAAACGTTCCAGCAACCACTCAAGTCCCTCGTCTCCCCCAAGTGTCCTGAGCCCACCGCAGGAGGCCAGGCAAAGCAGGTGAGCGCGACATGAAGCGGAAGACTCTCACTAACCCCCGTGCCTAAGCTGAGGGCACGTTAAAGTACACGAAGAACTAGAACGCGTATTATCACGGGAGTTAACTAGACCTCCGACAACTAACCTGCTTTTGCCTCGTCGAAGTATCCGCGGTAGAAGACCCCAACAGAACGCGTCGCTGAAGACAAGTCCATCGAACGCGTTCACCAAGCAGCAACAKCAGCGAGTGCTTCCACGGCAAGACCCACGCGTAGATTGGGAAGACCGAACTCTTTTCGCGGTCTGGGTACACAGTGTGAAGTCAAGAGAAGAAGCAAGCAGAACGAGGCACCCCCCTCAGGCAGCCGCGAACCTTGTGACGCGGAGAAGCGCGATTTGAAGACCCGCTTCGTCACATTACCGAGGACGAGATCAGAATGGCGCTCCGTCGCTGTCATCGCGGGAAAGCTTGCGGGCCCGATGCCCTGCCGAACGACTGGTTTCGGGATCATAAAAACCTTTTCTTACCGTATCTGACGAAACTATTCAATTGTTGTCAACGCAACACAACCGTCCCGGCAAGTTTCCAGGCGGCTCATATCTATTGCCTACCCAAAGTATCGAATCCACAGTCGGGTCTTGAGTTCCGCCCACTCAACTCCGATTATTAGATCTTTACGCGGGTCTACACTTTGCGTGTCCGGAAGGCGCTACCATCGCTCTTGTATGAAAACTAGACGGGCTTTGTGCCACATCGCTCCATCCATGACACTATCGCTCTACTTCGTGCGTACCAAGACCTGCAGCATGCGGTTGACAGAGATGACCAAGCGGCGATGCTCCTAGATTTTACAAAAGCCTACGACACCCTTGACCGCAACTGCCTCGTGCAGACCCTTGAGTGGCTCCAATTCCCAACACAATTCGTCGCGTTAGTCGACAAACTCCACCACGGGACGACAGCCAGTTTCCTCCTCAACGATCTGCGGTCAAGTACGATTGCAGTACACAGCGGCATCCGCCAAGGATGCCCTCTGGCGTCATTACTGTTCGTCTTGGCGATGGAGCCATTGTACCGCCGCATCGAGATGAATGCCGCATTCGTCGGGATCCAGTTGCCAGTGGCGAATGCGGGTGTACACAACGTCCGTATAGCCGGATATGCTGATGACACGAGAATTTATACCAGCAACCAGACCGATCGTGACATCGCCACCGAGGTCCTCCAGCAGTACGGAGCGGTCGCTGGCTTACACGTCAATGCCACCAAGACCGTCCTCCTGCCAGCCACAGTTGAACATGCCGTGACGGCGACCAGCTGCAAGGTTGCAGAACGCACTGCCATCATCAGATACCTTGGGATACCGTTCATGCTCCAACGTGACGAAGGGAAGATCTGTCACCACATCATGGCACAGATCAGAGTCCGTCTCACGTTGGCTCTGCGAAAGACATCCAACGTGATTCAACGAGCGCAGCTTGCCGCTGCCATCGTGGTTGCCAAGTTTACCTTTGTATGTCGCCACGAATGGCCGTCCAAGGTTCAGGTCGCAACCATGCAACGATTTCTTAACATCTTCGTATGAAACGGCCATTTCGATACTGAGGATCGCTCACGCAGTTGGCTCAAGGCGACTCTCGCGTATCGCTCACTGAATGACGGCGGCATTGGGTTGCCCAATCTTCGAGCGCATCTCATGGCACTCGCGGCTACAACAGTGGATCATCATGCCAACATTCCTCCGTGCCTGAGGGTGGCACACTCACGAGCTCTGGCACACGAATGTGTCATCCAGACTCACAGGATGAACCTCACAGCGCCGAAGTATCATGCAACGATGCTCGAAACCGGAGCAGATTCATTGCATGCACACCGGTTGCTATCCGTTCGGACGCCACAATTGCTGCTATCACCAGTGCTCACTCCAGTTTACGAGGGATGCGGATCTCCCACCTTCATTGGCAACGGGAAAGATTGTGGGTCGACACCACAACCATCCGCCCCGACTTGAACAAGGTGCTCCGTGGATCAAGGTCAGACCACGGACGCTTGAATGCGGCGGGGCTTCCACTCTGTGATGTCGGGGTTGGTGCATTTCTCCTCATGGCAGACGCGACAGAGCTCACGAAAACGCACATCTCGGAGCTTGGAGCAGGCAACACTCTTTCCCAACTCATTCATTGGAGATGGGAATCGCACAACTTGATATCATTCGCGCCATGTGGCATCGCCTATCCGATGTCCAACAAACAAGACGCACAATTCGACCTGCTGGTGGACGACTGCTCGCCAACTACCCAGAAATGCTATCACGGCCGGCGCCGCCCAACCAACTCATTTTTGACATCGGCGTTGATTTAGAATACTCCGTACATGTCCAGCCGTCCAAGTGTACGCTCCATATCCACGAGTGGCCAGATCCCCAGCCCATCAAGCGCACCATCCACACGGCCAGCCATACCAGTATGTGGGTACGCCGACGTGATAAGGACGCTTTGGTCGGTGTTCTACCATCGCTGACCAGTGTGGCTCAGCTGTATGTCACTGACTGATCAACGCAGATGACGTATGGTGCGGTCTACAAACACTTGATCTCCACGGAAGAGGAGGTAGGCAATCCTGCCTTTGACGAAGTACAATGGTCGGACCTGCACAATCACCCAGTGGCGACGGCAGCGGAACGGCTCACTATGACCCGATTGAAGCTAGGTCGTCTCAACCTGCACGTCTCCGGCCGTGATGGGCCTATTTGCCCACACCAGGATTGCCGCACCGTCCGAGCTACCGCGGACCATTTGCTCTGGGACTGCCCCCGGGCGAGAACTATTTGGGACTATTTGGGACGTAATCTGGACCCGGTGGCAGCTACTCCTCACGTGCACTACATGGCGAGATCTTCAGATGGCAGTAGAGACGTGGACACCCCAAAGGTTCCCACGCACGTGGCGCACGAAAGTGTCAGCGCTGCAGAAATGTGACCCACCACATGACCCAAAGCGCACCCTCACCACGATCTGGACGGGGCGAGGGGAAACCCAGGCCCAGGTGGATCCGGTTGTGTGCTTCTACGACCGCATCGAACAGCGTTTGACGTCGTCTAGATCGGAAGCGAGTTTTTTCCGGCGCCGACAACCAACAATTTCGCCGAATTCGCGGCCTTACGCAAAGGCATACGCGCTGCGACAACTCATTGCGTTTCGACACTACATGTCATAGGTGACACCCAGCTCATCATCCAGATGCACCAAAGCATGCGCACGCCCCGCGCTGCGCACTTCCGGCTACTGCATGAACAAACTTTGACGGCACTCGACTCGATACGGTCACGTGGCACCACCACGTCCGCGAGTTTAACAAGATGGCGGATTGTGCTGCAAACTGGGCCATGGATCAAGGTGCATCCGCTGTCTCCACCCACCCGTACACCGCGCTCTACTCGGCGGTTTACAACCACTTGGCCAATGATATAAGTCACTGGTCGGAGCGTCGTTCACAACATATCCGATCGACATCATAGCGGTCGTCCTGGAGGGTATTAGGCCTGTTAGGCACCTTAGTTTCTCCTCTCTCTCTCGTTGGCAGCAACGGCAATCTTCAACGTGATCTACAACATGTCCAATCGACGACTGCAGGGGCAAAAAGATTAGCAAAACAAACAGGGCTGTCTCCAGCACGGACTGAAGCAAGAGATGAAGCGCCATATGTAACATCCGGCATCAAATATTTATTAGGTCAAATTGGACGACTTGCAACGACAACTTGCTGTTGGAACACGTCGACAGATGACGTGCATCAGTTAGTGAGTGATAACCACAGGAGATGCGCAGAAGCCTACGAGACATCGATGGCAAGCAGCAATGCTTGCCTTGGATAAGCACGACACAGTCCTACAGTGACCTTCTACTCCACAAGCAGCTTCACAGTATCCATACCACCCTATACACGCGCGCCCACCGGCACAGCCGCCACCAAGTTGTTCCCAACACTTGCGAATGACGGCGGCAGCATACTCGCATCACTATCAAAGTGATTTAGTTTCAAAAGTAGCGCATTTCAGCTGTGGTATCCATTCGACCAAGGGTGGCGTCTTTGGTGCCAACGACAAGAAAGGCTGACTGAACGATATTGGTAGAAAATGCATCTTTGCAATGGATCGCAATGCTGACAAGCAACGGTGACACACGATCACCTGCATGGATTCGATCCAAATTGAACTAGCACGCAGGCTTCTCGCCTTGGTGGGTAGCTTTGTCGTGGTCACGGGCTGAAGCAGTAGAGTCCCGTCCCGGCGTGTTGCCCGTTGGCGGAGGAGACACAACTGCTTGTGAGCTTTGCTGTGAGTTGTGCGCGTTACCGGCGGCGCGCACAGCTTCGGCACCGTTCGAGTTGTTGTCCGAGGTTGGAGTGAGTTGCTGCTGCTTAAGGTTTTGCTCGCTTCCCTTCGACGACGTCACGTGAGGCGATCCAGCAGAAAGTGCTTGCTGCTCTGGCTTACCCTGGCTTGCTTTCGCTGCTGGCAAGGATTCCTGCGGTGATCCAGCACCTGACGTTGTGCCACGGCCATTGCTTGGCACCGCAGGCGTATCGCTAGAAGCCGACGGCGTTCGCACAGCCAGCTTGGAGTTGCCATTCATCGTAGCATCAGCACCAACCGTCTTGTCGTTGAATCCAATGTTCTTCACCGACTGCGCTTCGGATGGAGANGCAACAGTCGTGCCGTTGAATCCAATGTTCTTGGCCGACTGCGCTTCTGATGAAGAAGCAACAGTCTTGTCGTTGAATCCAATGTTTTTCACCGACTGCGCTTCTGATGAAGACGCAACAGTCGTGCCGTTGAATCCAATGTTCTTGGCCGACTGCGCTTCTGATGAAGANGATGAAGACGCAACAGTCGTGCCGTTGAATCCAATGTTCTTGGCCGACTGCGCTTCTGATGAAGACGCAACAGTCGTGCCGTTGAATCCAACGTTCTTCACCGACTGCGCTTCTGACGAAGAAGCTGCTGCGGCCTCACTGGCGGTGACATTCTCCAAAGGCTTGTCGATGGGCTTCTGATCTGGCGCGTTTGGGAACACAATCATTGATTCATGCGTCTCCTCGTGGATGGTAGCAGACGAGTTGGTTGCATTCAACAGATGCTGTGTCGAAATGCTTGGCGTGCCAGACACATCAGAGCTTGGCAGCGTTGCGTCCGTTGCGAGTGCTGGGGCTGGGCCCGAAGTCTCATCTAGTGCTGGCGTTGGCGTTGGTGTTGGTGCTGCCGTTGGTTCTTTCGAGACGACGGGAGTGAGATCCACATCCGTCGTTGAGCCAAACTCACCAACCTTGATGTTGGAGAACTTGACGCGTGCATCAGGATGGTTCTTGACCAAGTCGTCTGGGTGGCCTCCGCTTGTCGGGCAGCTGCCTCGCTTGGCTCCTGGTGCATTCGGCTGATCGGCGGGCAGCGTGCTATCGAGCCAATGCATTTTGCTGCTGTAGTCACCCCACACGCTCAACGTGAGCACAACTCCGCGCCGGAGAGCTTCGCCCATCTGGGCCAAGCCACCTAGCGCACCATGCTTGTTGTGCTGACTGAACGTGTCCTTCACCTGGTGGCAGAACTTGTCCGTGAGCTCGTTCGTGGAATCAACACCGCTGACGCTCGTGTAGGTATTCTCGATCACCTTGCCTCCTTGCACGTACCAGCGCTGGATGGCGGCAAGCTTGCCATCGTCTGTGTTGTCATCAGTGACGAACCGAGTGACGACAGTAACTTTACGCTTCGAATCAACGAGTTTGCCAGGACCATAAAACTCCTCGTTCCCCACACGGAACGGATTGAAATCGCATCCCTCGCGGTCACACGTGTTGCACGAGTCGCCCGTGCATCTGGTCTGGCCATCACGTGAGCACGCATGGGGCGTCAAGGTCGTGGCCATGCTGTTGGCTTCCCAGACATCGAACTCCGGACAGCACGATCCGTGGGAACCCTGGTGCACGCCGGGTTTAGTCCAGCCCAGCATGTTGGCTTCGCCGTTAATGAACTTGATGTCCCGTGGGCACTGCGCGTCGCAATAGCCCGTGCCAAACTTTGCACCAGCCTTGTTGCTTGGGAACCTGCCCTTGCCGCCATCAGCATCCATCTCCACAAAGTACAGCGCACCGTTCATGCCACATGGCAGTTCAGACGCGTCCACATCGAAGGTGAACTCGCGGTTGAGCAGCTTGAAATGCTGGTACGTGTCGTCGTCTTGGAGCAGATACAAACGGGATCCTCGGTTGCTCGTCGTCAAGAATCGCAGCGAGAGCTCAGATCCAGCAGTGGTGACGCCGTACGTGTTGGCGTAGTCGGCACCCTCCAGCGCGCAGTTGGTTGAGCACGTTTCCGGGTCCGGGCACAAGTCGGGATTGAAATACCCCTCGAAACAATTTTCGTAATTGCCCACTTTGTGCAGCCATCGCCAGTTGGCGTCCAGCACGACCTTGGTGGGTTGCGGTGTGCAACCACCCGTCTTCGTGCACACCGCAAACGAAAGGCTCGGGTGGACCTCAGGTGTCACCTTGCCAGCTTGTTGCGCCAGCAGCAAGTGCGGCAACCCGACCACTGCGATAACGTACTTCCACATCGATGGTGCCCACATCTTGAATTGTTGGAGGTTTTTGTGTCTTCGACGGTCGAAGTCTTGTAGTCCGTTCGCCGGTGGCCTTGGTGAGGTCAAGGAGAAAACAGGAATGACAACGGTGACTGGGAACGTAGTGTCTGTGCGGTTGTTTGTGTTGCACGTAGGTTGCACTTAGTACTCGGGCTTTGTGGTTTGCAGCAGGAGTGTAACTTACGTTTTATCGCGCTGCTGTTCATCTTGTCAGCAGCTGCGCTGCGTCGTCGTATTCTCGTCAAGTTGGAGCTGGGTGAGCTGTAACCAGTTGTCGCTATGTCTTGCGTGTCTCTAGCATCGCACGCTCGCTGCGCATGTCGCCACAGTCGTTCTTTCTTGTCTGTTGATCATCTGACCCTGCCTGTTGGATAGATAAGCATGTGTGTTGCGTTGAGCACGCGCAAGTTTGCACGAGTGAGTTGATGACCTGTAGTTGCAGAAACTCGTTCGAGCACGGCGAGGGCTGAGGAATGCACTGCAAGATTTATAGGCTCACGCTGACGCCAGCACAAAGACGGACCTATCCATAGCAACGCTGGCTAAAGATTGAAAAGAGCTCCAGTTTGCCAGAACTAACCGCCTTGCGTTTCCACAGCCGCACAGATTCCTGCACGAGTTGTCTGGTGGCGGGCTTACCATCTGAACACCGCAGTTGCGGGATGTGCGGTTTCAGGGCGTGATACTTCTGGTTCGTGTTTGGTTTCTCGGATACAGTGTGTTCTAGAAAGGCGAGCACGACAGCGATAACGAGTCGAAATGTAACCATGCAATCGATGAAGTCTAGGTGAATTCTTCATCATAAGATCCAGACAACGGTCGATGCACTTGGTTGGAGCGCCGGGGGGTCGAGGTCAGCAACGTCGGTACAGAACTCTTCATGCACCAGGGCCTCTACGTCCAACACTTCACCGTGGTATCAGCAATGAATGAAAGCGATGTCGCTATTGCAGGCGGTGATGTGAGCTAACACAAGAACATATCCCATCACCATCGTCAGCATCATGTGTGCACAGCCACTGCAGTGCCCGCGCCCAGCTCCCAACCAAGCTGGACACTAAGCAGTACTGCAGCATCGACAGTCAACAAAAGCGACCAGTCAAGCTATCCCGTTGATCCCCAGGATGGTGTGTGTCCAACTACTTGGCGCGATCAAGGGAATTTGCTGCGACCAGCGTCTCACTCAGGCCACACGACCGTGTGACAGCGGTTGAAGACATGCGTCCTGATGTGTGCATGGATGCCGACGGCACACCACGTGTCCAATGAATGTCACAACCAGTTGGCAGGCAACAACGTTATCGTCAATGTCACAAGTCTGACGAAAATGCGCGTTTTGAATGCGAGCAAGAATCAATCTTCATGAGCTCTGCTGCGGAGTGACACCGAGGGTGGAGGGTGGGTTTGTTGTGCATGATCTCCTCCAAGATCCTGAGCTGCCGACCGTCATCCGAAGGAGGCGCCAGGCATTCCTTGCATTTTACTGAGCTGGCCACACGTCGTTTGCCATGAATCGACAGATAGACGCCGGCACCGGGTTGCGGCGGTTCTAGTACGACGACTGACCGAGGTCAGGAGCCAGATTGGCGAGTGCGTCCGCCATGTTGTTGAAGTGTCGTCGTTGGTGCTGCCAGCGACATTCGCGGAACTTTTTTCGGAGCGCGTGAGCGATGTCAAATTGTAGCCGCAGCGTGGGCGACGCGGGTCTAACTTCTCGCTGGAGAAAGCCGAGGCAACACCAACATGCGGGCAGTCAAAAAGCCAATGACGAAGCGGAGGCGAGGATGACGAAGAGCATGATGGGTGAGGGCACGCGATGCCGTGGCCGGGTCGCCACAAGCGTAATACGCCACAAGCCAGGCGATAAAGAAGTCCACGAAGTGACACCGAGTGTGCGCATGCAATGGTACGCGGGGGCTTTCTCACATTTGAACAGCGTCAGTTAGCAAGAAAGGAGACCTATGATCGCTGCAGGGCTGCTCACTATGGACTCTAAAATTCAACCTGAAGTTGATGCAGGGGCATGATGTTGAAACCCTGTGGAAAGGACCGGGGCACTGCGCTGCCGGAGCGCAAGGGCGCCTCGCACCTGAAAAACAACAATGTCGTGCAGGGAATCGATGAGCACAGTGAGCTCCTCGCTTGACCACACAAGACGCGTACCAGCCGGTCAGCGAAGTTCAACGCTGTCATCCCATCTCGTGTGAGACTAAAACCTGTTTGCATCGAACAGTGTGCTAAACGCGCACACATCGACTGATGCCTCGCTTCTGTTATCGTTTTGAGACGCGTGAGCGCTCCCACGTCACACGAAGCAGTTTGTAGTTGTCGACCGTGCCTAGATCCGACTGTTCTCGCTCCTCAACCTGCCCTTTATGGCGCACACAAATAGAACAAGTAAATGACTGGACAGTTGCAGCGCGAGAAATCGATTTCAGTATGGCAAGATCTATCGAGCATTGCCATCTCGGCAGGACCAGCATCAGACAGAGCAGCCACGACAAGCACGTGCAGTCAGGTGCTGCGTGATGGTGCAACCCAGGTAATGGGCGCCCGTGTTGCTGCTGGTGCCGAGTTTCTCTGCCGCGTCAAATGCGCTAGAAGGAGTCCCAACCAACCACCGATTGACGAACAAATACACCACCACGCTGCTACGTCATGAGTCTGCGGCAGCTTGGTATGTGGAGCACACAGACGGCTGTCGAGTCTAGCTCGCTGAGGATGCACCCAGAACTGGCACATCAGATCCATCTCAACTGTGAAGGCGGTCGACGTCGTGGGTGTGTCTCGCGTTTATGCTGTGATAACTTCTGTGCGAATAGTAGCCATTGCCAAGTGGTGGTTGTGTGAACAGTCACTAGCTACCAGGTACTCTGTCCACCCCACGTCCACAAGTGATAGTCACTGGACTCGTGATGCAACCGTGGTAAATTGGCTGCCCCATGCCTCCAACCAAGTCAAATTGCAGCTACTTGCGAAGATTATAACCCAGGGGTGCGCAAGGCGCAGTTGTGCGCACGAGAACCAATTCCAATCCAATTGCGTGTTGATTTATCGGTCAGCTCGACGGTGCCGCGTTCCTGAAAACTACAACGTCAGCCAGCCATTGCGCAGCATCTGGCGCATGGACCAACCATTGCGACCATCCTCGTCGCCAGACACACGCCACGACCAGAACGACCAACCCTGGTGGGCTCCGCGGAACACGTCTAACATCGTCTGGCCGAAGCGACGGAATTGATCGTCATCGTTGAACGAGGCACTGCCAGGGGACGCCATGCTCCACTCTCCCAGGAACAACCAGTTGCCCGACCACGGCTCGATGTGAGCGCGGCCGTATTCCTTGACGGCTTCGATCAGCTGCTCTTCGTTCATGTCATCGTAGCCCCACACAAAGTATGGATGCCACTCGTGCCAGACGTTGTAGTACGCCGGCCAGCGCATGAAATCCATCATCGTCGGTGGACCCTGCTCAGTGAGCATTGGCGACACTGCGATAACGCAGTCGTTGCCAGTGTCTCGGATCTCCTTGTATGTTCGCTCAAAGTAGCCGTGCACGACGTTTGGATCGGTGTCGTACTCAGGTTCGTTCATCAGGTTGAGGCCCAAGAAGGCAGGGCTGTCCTTGTAGCGAGCTGCCATGAACTTGGCCCACACGACCGAGCTCTCAATGTTTTCCCAGTACTTGGCCCAGTTCTTGACGCCGATCTCGGTGGGAGCACTGTGATCACGACCGTTCTGCGAGCCTTTGTGGGCGTGCAGACTGAGGATGACGGCCACATTGTACTTGTCAGCCCACTCGTTCATGAGCGTGTCCAGATACGCGAGAGCGCCAGGCGCGTATACCTTGTACTGCTCGATGTGTGGCCAATCGGTCGGATCCTCGCCCATGATCCAGTAGCCCACGGGCACGCGGACTGTGTTGAGGCCACGTTCGGCAATCTCGCGGATGTCGTCTTCAGTAATCCATTGCTGGCGATGTTGCTCAAAGCGCGCATCGCCGACATCGTGACCCAGATGCTTCATCGTTGCGTACTCGCCCTGGTTGGCGATATCGTCTGGCACGCCCTCCCAGATCGGCGAGCTCCCCGTCATCCAGTGCTCTGCCACAAGCCAGCCACCGAGATTGACAGCGTGCGCAGGCAATTCTCCATTGCGGATCTGGAACTTGATATGATCGGCGGCAGCACCGGAAATGGCAGCGAGACCGACGCACACAGTCTTGAAAAACTGCATGCTGAAGGGTCGAGTCTGGACTTCTTCACTTGGCTTGAGGAGAAGCTGGGAAATGCAAGACTGACGAATGCATGGATGCACTGCAGGCAACAGCGCGACGCGGAGGTCGTGGGAGGCGCGGTCAGGTCAGCATTGGCGTCTGCGTCACAATGGGGATGCGCCTTGGGAGCGAACTGTTTGTGACCGCGGCCATCATCATCACCCATGAGCTCACCTTTGTTTCCCACTCGGACGCACGCTGAAGTCACAAACAGCATCCCACGTTTCTGCAGGCTTTCAGTCGCAGCAACTCGCGTTGAATTATTCAAATTCCGCCTGGCACAGCACCAGCGACGAGCGAGGAGGAAGCTCTGAACCGTTGCAAATCGGAACAGATTTCCCATGAAGTGTTTGCCACACTTCATCCATACCAGTACCGCTAGCACGGATCTTCCCAAAACGTGAGAATTTAGGCTTTCGTTGGAAAGGCGTGGCAGCTCGCCAAGCGGTCTAAAGACACCTCTGAAGGCTGTCCTGAGTTCAACACTCGATGAACGCCGCATTGAAATTGAAATTGAAATTGAAATTGAAATGGAAACCAGAGATTGTGTGGTGGACACTAAATTTGGCGGAAACGAACGTGCAGTTTGTGAACCCTGAACGGACCTGTGCACATCGCATGCCAGTGTGAGTGATGCCACGGTGCGTTGAGCATGCAGCACATCCGCAGTGCATTGAGCATGGATGAATCAAATCAAATTCAAATCAGCAACATTCTAGGATCTGCCTGTGGGGCCGCGCTCAAACGCCATCAACCGATTCCAACGTTTCTGGAGGTGGCTTCAAGCTTCGCACAGCAAAAGAGCTACTTCTAACAGCCATTCTCGTATGCGCGTTGGTCTATCGCCACTTTCACGGATCTCCTCAGCACCATGCGCAAGTGACGGCAGATTCTGGTGGCGATTTGTGTTGTCGTCAGTAGCAGCGGATCACTATCCACCACAGCCTCCAAATTCTATCCAAACCTAATGGGAATGCTGTGAAATGTGAAATGTGAAAAATCCTATCCCAAACTCGTCGCGTCTCACGCCACACGATGCCACATCACACGTCGCTTGGTGGCCGTGTCCCCCCCGCCAGCTCATCGTTTGCGCCAACCCACCATGGACGACCTGACAAAGGCTGTGAAGGATGTCGAGCATTACGAGTGCCTGGACTATGTGTGTGGATCAGGTGTGGCAAATTGCATGAAGTCTCTCGGCTGCATCGGTCACTAACACTGGCGATGGCTGAGCGATTTACAGTTGGAACCGAGCCCCCGTTCTTGCCCAGCTGGTAAAACTCAAGCCGCACTGGAAGGACGCCGTCGCCCGCAGACTGGCGGAGAAAGGCGACAAGGAATCGCTAGCGATCATACTCGAACTCGGGGCTGACCCAAATGGGCGGGAACCCGCCCAGGTAGTTACTGTGAATGGTCCCGAAGATACGAAAGAACGCCCCCTTCTTTCCTTCGCAGCGTCCGCTCCATCGTACGAATGCTGCAAGCTGCTCCTAGAGCACGGTGCTGATCCCAACGTGCTGGTGTGCCCTTGCCGACATCATGGTCACAGCGTGTCACTGGTACTCACAACTCGTGCGCGTGCGTTCAGGACGGCGACAACAGCACAGCTCTCCACGCAAGCGCTGCGAAAGGATCAGTTGCGTGTTGTGATCTGTTACTACGACACGGAGTTGATCCGAAAGTGCTGGTACGACTTCATGGATGAATTGATAGCACGGATCGCGAGTGTTCACAGTGTATTCGATGCAGAACAAAGCAAAGAGAACGCCGCTCAATCATGCCGCCAAAGCAGGCTCTGTCGAGTGCTGCGCGCTGCTGATCCGGTTTGGAGTCGATCCGAAAGACAAAGTGAGTGGTGGTCACAAGGACAATGCGAGTATTTAACTACTCGTAGCCTCACAATGTATCCATGGTAGGCACACGTACCGCTGCTTCTTGACGCAGCAAGCTCCGGATCGGCTGCGTGTTGTGAGTTATTGCTCAAACATGGTTGTGACCCAAACGCAATGGTATGTGCGATACCGACTACAACCTAGCGTAGCAGGTCTTGTTGGAGCAAGTCGTCTGACTTAGATGGTCTCTGCAGGATGGCGATGGGAACTCGCCTCTACACGGCGCAGCATCGGAAGGGGCTACTGATTGCTGTGAGTTGCTACTTCGCCATGGAGCCGACTCGACAGCAAAAGTATGTTGGTACAGCTGGTTGTGTTGGAGTATCAATGCGCTAACTGCCGCTGGAAATGTGTTCGCAGAACAATAAGAAGGTGACATTGTTGCACAGAGCTGCCCTTGCGGGATCTGTCTCGTGCTGTGAGCTGCTTCTCCACCATGGCAATGATCCGAACGCGCAGGTATTACGGCGTTCCCTATTACATTGGTCGATGTCATTGATTGTACTCATTGAATGTGAGCCTCAGTGCGTCAATGGCTCAACACCGCTCCATCAAGCTGTAAATAAATCATCGGCCGAATGCTGCGAGATCCTTGTGTCTTACGGAGCAGATGCAATGATCAAAGATGGAAACAAATTGCTTCCTGTGCACTATGCGCATGATGATCTGACTGAAGAGTTTCTCATGGGTCACTGCTTTGAATGGCACGCTTATGTCTTCCGAAAACTATGCCAACGAGGGAAAACTGCAGTGCTACGGCGTTACCTGGACAACTTCCGCATCATTCCACACCCACCACGACAGAAAGCACGAGTCAAGGTTTACTATCACGATGTACGAGCTGTGTCTGCCACCATTGCAAGCAAACTGTGGGACTGAGTTACTCTGTGCTTGCAGCTGTACCAATTCTACGGGCCACCGTGGTTGCCAATCGACGATACGCCACTTTCTTGGGTGCTGAATGGTCCGGATGATATCCCGTCGCTCGTAGACCATCCCGTGTTCGAACAAGTGCTAAATTGCAAGTGGGGGGAGCGATGGCAACCATTTTCGGATCCAATACGCTCATTTCTGATGGATATTTTTCGGGCACCGATGTTTCTGATCGGTCTGGCGCGTTCGTTTTGGACTCACCCGATGTTTACGATTATTCTCCACTTTCGCGGATTTGGGCGGGAAATGTACATCAGTGAGTCCTTGTGCTTTCTGATGCTGCTGGTGTCGGCGTATTGGAGCTTCGTCTCGGAGGGCGCCATGGTCGGGCGCTACATTTCGATGATCATGGCTGTGTTGATGCTGACGCTGGAGGTACTGGATTGGATCAAGCGTCGGTGGTCGTACGTCCAAGACCCAACCAACTGGATTAACGTGGCTGCGTACAGCGGAGTACTTGTTCTCAGATTGACGTCTTCAGCTGGTCATCCATCTCCACACACCAACATCGCCTCAGCGGTATTCACCGTTCTGCTGTGCTTTTGCGGCCTTGAGTATCTCCGAATGGTGCCATTCACCAGCTTGCTCATTGCCATCACGTTCAAGATGGTCAAGGATGTCATCAATTTCATGATGCTGTACGGTGTCTTCCAGATCGGCTTCAGTGGCGCGTTCTTCTTGCTCTTCCAAGATGAAAACAGTCGGTACAACACCTACAGCGAGGCGTTCCTGGCCACGTTCTTGATGTTGTTTGGTGATTTTGATTCCGATCTGTTCTTGCGCCTCGAAGGCGCCAAGGCAGTGGTGGCGAATGTGTTGGTGTTGTTGTACCTCGTTGGTGCAATGGTGATGTTGATGAACTTGCTGATTGCAATGATGAGCACGAGTTACCAGGAAGTGTTGGACAGTGCGAAGGCAGCTCGCAGCATCGCCCGTGCGGAGACAATTCTGCGGATGGAGAGTTTGTTACCGCAGGCTGTTCGAAAGTACTACTTCACCAAGTCGTTTTGGCTCGGATGCACAGCTCAATCGCGCTTATGCTGTATACGAGGGAAGGGAGACTGCCCAACCTGATGCACCATCGACCACGAATGCCAGCGCATTGGATGCATGGAAAACAGAAGTTGGTGGTTTATGTGGGGACGATGCTGAGGCCGACAATCAGCAGACCGAGAATTCGAACGTGTCTCTCTTAGGAATCACGTCCAATTCCCAGGACACAGAAGATTGCGATTCATCACAAGCTAATCGATCGATACCTCCATCATCTGTGAAGGCAGCTGAAGTAAGGCCAATTGCTCACACTACCGATGAAGACAAAATCAGCCCTTTGAAAGCTGAAGCAGGCGGTGAGAAGCGTCAATCAAATACGACAACAGTGAGAAATCCAAGTCAGAAAAAAAAGATCAATCGTCTGAGACCGGAATACTATGTTGATAATGGCTTAAACGGTACGCACCTCGATGATCTCGTGATCATCGAATCTGTTGATGGCAACGCGAGTTTTCAGAATGATTTGGAGCGGCTCGAATCCAAATTGAAAGCAAGCCAAGAGCACCTGGAAAAGTGCCACGAGCGACTGGCTCAACAACTTGACCTCCTCAAACAAGAACTGAAGCAGGAACTCAAGCAAGAGGTGCAGAAAAGCGAAATGAGGCGAGAACAAGTGAAGCAGCAAGTGCTGCAACTGGAGACAAACGTGTTAGCCAAACTGGACGAGTTGCAACGGCAACTTGCTCGTGACGGGGATACCACTGTCGTGTCTCCATCCAAACGATTTAGCCTGAAACGGTAGATCAATCAATTTCTACACGTTCTGCAATGATGCACGTGACATAAATTTGATGCCATAAACGTCAACAACGTTTTAGATGATATACGGTCATGTTTTCTGCGTGTATAGCCATCAAATACAATTTGTCCCATTACCCACCATCCTCACACAAACCGCAAATTATGACGTATCACGATGCGGCTTGGTGCCTCGAACAAAGAACCACAGGATCGGTTCGTTCGTGTTGCTCACAGTCATCGGCTGCCACTCTCGCCCGTACAACGTCCCAGGCTCCCCCAACTTCGTCAACAGCTCCAGATCCCAATCAATAAGCGACAGCACGCCATGCAACGGGTCGTTTTCTCCATATCGCAGGTGCACCAACGTCCCAGCGGCCTCGTTGACAAACGCATGCCCACACATGTCAAGCCACATCACGCTCGTGGGTGCCGACAGCGCATCGATAGTCTTGATTACCTTGACGATGGAATCCCGCGTCAAGTAATACAGCAGGCCTTCAAGGCACCAGAACGTTGGTGCCTTCGGATTGAATCCCTTCTCGATCAACTGGGTTTGCCAGAAGTCGTTCGTCAGGTCGGCGACGATGTAGTCGACTTGCTTGGCCATCAGCGGCGCGTTGGCTTCGCGCATGATTTTCTGCTTCCGTTCCAGCACATCGCGGCACATGTCCACTTCCAGCACGTGGCATTTCTTGAGTGTCTCCAAGCGATAAGCTCTCGTGTCCAAGCCCGCTGCAAGGATCACGATCTGCTGGATTTTTGGATCGCGCTGAGCCAGCGCCTCATCCAGCGAACGCGTCCGCACCGCCAACATTGTTGTCGGATCCGGTTGCGCCGACCACTTGTTGGTCAACGCAAACAGCTCTAGACCAGCATCACCAGCGAGCTCCTTGGCAAACGGATCTACCACAATGGCATCGGGGCGACTAGCTTCCATCGCCCGCAAGTGCGCCGTGATCATCGCCGTGTACATCGGAAACGACTCGTCCGTGAGGCTGCCCAAGTCATCGTGCTTGGTGCGGCATTGCGCTGCAAGATAGTGCCGTTAACGTTAAATCCATGACGCAAACAGCATGATTTGCACCACTTACCGATCGTGCCAGTCACATCTGCGGCCATCGATGATGCTGTCTGCTTTCCCATCGTGGTTCTTGGTGCTTCTGCGCGAGATTCCCGCATGAAATTGAGATTGTGACACAGGCAGAAAGCAACGTCTCAAACATGGGGCGGTTGAGATGTCGTCGCGTCCCAACAAAAGCCAAAACGTCATAGATTTCTGCGATACAAAACTGGAGCTACCTATAGGTGATCACGTGGCGTCCTTTACTTGAAGAAGCCAAAGCGCTTGTGCTTGTGATGATGATGATGGCCGTGATGATGGCCGTATCCTGGCGCGTAGCCGTACACAGGCTGCGCGTAGCCGTAGCGCATGTGTTTGTGCTTCATCTTCTTAAACTTGAACTTCGGGTGCTTGTGCTTGTGCTTCATCTTGCCGCCATGGTACATCACGCCCGGCTGCACCGTGTACATGGGCTGCGGCACGGCGTAGTGTGCCGTCGGCGCCGGATGCGGATACGCTGGCTGCGCTGGGTACGCTGGCGCCGGCTGCGCATACGGCTGCGGGGGGTACGCATAAGGCTGCGGCTGTGGGGGATACGGCTGCTGGGGCGGATATGGCGCTTGCTGGGGCGGATATGGCGCTTGCTGGGGCGGATACGGCGCTTGCTGGGGCGGATACGGCGCTTGCTGGGGCGGATACGGCGCTTGCTGGGGCGGATACGGCGCTTGCTGGGGCGGATACGGCGCTGCCTGCGGTGGATAAGCGGCCTGTTGCGGCGGATATGGCGCTGGCTGGGCTGGATACGGCGGCTGCGGAGGGTAACCTTGCTGTGGCGGATAGCCTTGTTGCGGTGGATAGCCGCGCTGCTTGTCGTGGGACGCCATGGCGGTGCTGTGCTGTGCTGTGTCGTGCGGTGCCTCGGTCGGGCTTCTTCTCGCTCGGCTTCTTCGCGGTCGTCGGCGCCGTCCGTGGCCCGCCTTCTCCACCGTGGACCGGATGTCGTTGTGTCGTCCGGTGCGGTCGACTCTGTTGATTAATCCGCACCCGCGTGAGTAACATTCCATGGGGTCGGTACATACCGGTTTTGGGGGTCGGTACGGTAATTTACCGTTGGACATTGTGCGAGAGTGACATCACTCTCTCACTCTCAGAGTGAATGAACGAATCAGGCAAATCAGCCGAAAAACGAAGACTAAGAAAAAATTCCAAACAAACGAGCGGGTTTATTTACTTTCTTGGGTGTCTACAACAACTGATGAACACAAGCTGGCGGGATGGATGGATGCGCGAGCGCTTGAGCGTCTTACTTGAACCACTTCTTCATGCGCTTGCCGGCCTTGAAGCCCTTGAACTTGGGGCCCTTGAACTTGCGGCCCTTAAACTTATGGCCCTTAAACTTGTGGCCCTTGTGCTTGTGCTTGCCACCCTTCATCTTGCCATGCGGAGCGTACACGACGCCTGGTTGCGCGACGTAGCCTGGTTGGGCTGGATACGCGCCATGTGGAGCTGGGTAGCCCTGTGGAGGGTACGGCTGCTGCGGAGGGTAACCTTGCTGCGGCGGATAGCCCTGCTGTGGTGGGTAGCCTTGCTGTGGAGGGTAACCCTGTTGTGGCGGATAACCTTGCTGCGGTGGATAGCCCTGCTGCTGTGGCGGATACCCTTGCTGAGGAGGATAACCTTGCTGCGGCGGGTAGCCTTGGCCTTGCTGTGGCGGATACCCCTGCTGCTGTGGGTGTCCCTGGCCTTGTGGCGGGTAACCCGGTTGCTGCGGATAGCCCTGCTGGGGATAGCCGCTGCCCTGCGTGAAGCCTTGGCCGTGCATGCTGTCGGGTGCTGCTGGTGCTTGCTCGGGCGCGGGTGTATTCACAACTGCGCTGACCTCGCTTCTCGCTCGCCCGACGAATTCGCGTGTGACGCAATCGTGGATGACACTGACACGCCAGCGTTCTCTTTCCTCAGATGAAGGAATCAGACTGGGCTCAGGCTGAACACACGGGGGTTTCAACACCGAGTTCTGGTAAATCAATCGAGGTCGTCGTTTAAACTATTTGATTTGATGAATGTGGCGAAACCCATCGCTTGGGCCGACGCAACGAGCAACCATCGAGATGGCGATGACCGAGCACGACGAGCTCCACGTTGGACAGCGCTGTGAGGTGCCACTCGGCGTCAAGACGGGCATCCGTGCGTCTATTCGGCGCTTTGGAGAAATCGCGTTCATCGGTGTGGTTGCTGGGCTGCCTGATGGGGAATGGGTGGGGGTGCGCCTTGACCAGCCGTTGGGGAAGAACGACGGGACGTACAACGGCGTTCGATACTTCGAGTGCGCTGCGCTGCATGGCGTCTTCACACGACGAGAGAAGGTCAAGGTGAACGGTGATTTCCCTGTACTGGCCACGCAGGGCGAGACTGTGGCGTTTGCGATTGAAGAGCGCCGCAAACAGAGCGAGAACGAGCGTCGAGCGACCGAACAGGGCCGTGCCCAGAACAACGACAAGTCGGCCGACCAGCTTGTGCAGGAATTCTGGCAGCAGTTCACGGCGGAAGAAGACGCCATTCGCAAGCATGTTGAGACGTTTATTGATCAGAAGAAGCAGCCAGTGCCGTGCAGTGCGACGGAGGAAGTCAAGCTCGACGATGCTATCACCCAGGTCCACAAGATGCGAGAACTGGCCGCCACAGCGGCATCGCTATATCTGTCGCCGTACGACAACCGACAATCGCAATTGATTATTTCCAAGCTTGTGGACTACATTGAAAGCACACGCGCGGCGTTTGCGCCGCGGAAGAAGTTCACGTTCCGTTCGCGCCAGAAACGCGAGACCCAAGTGAAAGACAGCGGTTCTCCCGAAATGGACTCCTCATTGACTACGCCTGTGGAAAACGAAGCCCAAGCAGCGAATAAATCGTTGCTTGAGAATCCAGATGAGCTGCGGTTTGAGGACAAGCAAGGAGAAGTGATCTTCATCAACCACGAGACGTTCGGGACTGATCGTGAGAAGCGTCGTGACTTGAGCTTTGCTCGGCTGGTCAACTGCGTCATCTGCGTGAACGTGGAGACATCTGCCATGCGCGGTATTCATTTGACCAATTGCATCGTCATCGCGGGTCCCGTTTGGGGAAGTCTCTGGCTGGAACACTGCCATGGCTGCCACTTCTTCGTTGCCTGCAGGCAGCTCCGTGTCCACCACACCGACACGACGAGCTTCCATTTACGCATTAACAGCCACCCGATCATTGAAGACTGCCATCAACTGCGCTTTGGCCCGTACCGCATTCACTACAAGGGCTTGGACGAGCAATTGGAGCAGTTCGGCATGGCTCGTGACTCTGGTTTCTGGATCAAAGTGAACGATTTCAAGTGGCATCGAGCGCAGCAGTCGCCGAACTGGAGTCCGGCCGATCCGAAGCAGCCATTGCCACAACTGCCAGCTGCGGTGGCCGACATCGTTTCGTACGAGTAAGAGCGGAAGACGGACGGTATTTAATATTGGACCGGATGCAAGGCATCCGTGACTCGGCTGACTGATCTATGATACCTACAGAATCGCGCACAATGTAAAACGGTGTCTTCCGTTGTTGCGAGTTATGTGCTGCTATATTCCTATCTCATCTCTATTCCTTCTTAGCCTTCTTCGACTTCTTGGCTTCCTTCTTGGCTTCCTTTGGTTCCGTCTTCACTTCCTTCTGCTTCTTTGGCTTGGTTTCCCGGGATTTCACCGGTTCCTCGGTGGCCTTTTGTCGCTGCTTCTTTTCCTTAGCAGGCTTCTCTTCCTTCGTCTTCTTGGACTTCTTTTCGGTGGCAGGCGCTGGTGTTGGCTCTGGTTGTTTGCGCTTCTTGGCTGAGCTGGCCGTCTTAGCGGCGGCAGCGGCCAACGTCTGACGGCTCTTGGCTGGCGAGCTCTTGGCGACAGCGCGCTTAGCTGGCTTCTCGCTCTTGGGACGCATAGTCGCTTCGATGGCAATCATGCCGCCAGCAACGTGAACCCTTCAGTCACAATGAATAAGTCAGCTGAATCGAGGCATGGTACATGGCTTCCAGATACATGACAACTCACTTGAGCACACGGACTTCGACCGAGTCACTGACGGAAATGGAGGACCCATCAGCACCAACCCTGCAGTTTCCACATTCATCAGAATTGATGCCAATCCTTCAAGACGTATGACTGAATGACATCGTGACGTACCAGGCTTCATCGTGATAGTTGTGCACGAAGCCCTTTGGCAGTTCGGACGCCGCCACGGATCCGTTGAACACGCCGGCAAAGAGCATACCAATATGGTTGCTGCCAATCTTGTTCACCGTGGCCTTGAGCGTCATGCCCTCGCGTGGCTGGAACACCAACGCATCGGCGATCACCTTGCAGTGGATGTACGGCATCTCGTTCATGATGTGTCCATGCGGCTGGTCCAAGCGCACATTGCTGTACGACAGCACCACGCCGTTCAGTTTATCCGAGTGACGCATTAGCGTGCCAGTCAGCTCCTGCTCAATGCCCAGCTTGGGCTGAGCCACATGGCACGGCGACAAGCTCACATTGTGGCGCACCTGCAGCCCACCACCAACAATCCGTCAATCCTCACACCCTCCACATCCCCGCACAATCGCCCCACTGCACGCCCCACAACCACTTCCACAAACACAAAAAAAAAAAAAAAAAAATCGCCATCACATACCCGGCAGAGGACGAACGGGCTCTCAACGCTGGCCATATTGATCACGACAATTCAATGTAGCTCTTCGCGCACACACCGCTTCCTGGCGCTTGCTTGGTTCACGCTCGCCGCACCAAACCCGTGGACCCCCCGTTTACCGCGCGGTCCTGTATTAAGCGGCGATAGTGTACGAGCTGGTTGATCAACCGCTGGGTCGTTGGTGTTTGGGTCTGGACGGGTCGGGTCGGGCCGGGTCGCGCGTGGGGTTGGTGCTCGAGGCACCAACCAGAGGCTCTGGAGAGCGCAGAAGCAGCGGAGTGACGGCAACGCAAGGCAGCGTCGGAGAGAGCGCCCGTCGGTGGCTGTGTGTGTGAAGCAAGAAGAAGAAGAAGAAAGGATGGCTGACGTCGCGGAGAAGCAGCACGCGGAAGGAGAAGTGGCGCCGCCACCAGCGCCAGAAGATGTGGCTGCCTTGTTCGATCTGTCCAAGGTGAAGAAGAAGAAGAAGAAGGTCAAGAAGGACGTACGTGATGTATGATGAATGATGGATGATGGACGACGCGACGACGGTGCTGACGGAGCGATTGTTGGGTTGGGTATGTGCGGGGTTACAGAAGAAGGAAGATGGCGAGGAGGGCGCGGATGCCCCAGCTGATGCCGAGGCCGGTGCCTCGTCGGGTGCCTCGTCCGTGCTGGTGCAGGATCCGGCCACGTACTCGTACAAGGACGAACTGTTGGCGCGTATCATGTCCAAGCTGCACGAGAACAACCCAGAACTCACCGACAGAAAGCGCCACACGATGAAGCCGCCACAGCTCATGCGAGGTGCGTTGGTGGCGTGCATTTTGCAATATTTATGGGCGTCATTGAAGTGGCAGGGGGGGGGCTGATATTGTATGCATTATTTGGATGTGTTTGAACACTAGTGGGCACCAAGAAGACGTTGTGGGTGAACTTCCAGGAGATCTGCAGCATGATGCACCGTAACCCAGAGCACGTGCTCCAGTTCACACTGTCGGAATTGGGTACCGAGGGCTCGATCGATGGCAACCAGCGTCTCGTCATCCGCGGTCGCTACGTGCCAAAGTACATTGAAAGTCTGCTCCGCAAGTACATCACCGAATACGTCACGTGCCAGATGTGCCGTAGCCCGAACACGACGCTCACGCGTGACAGCGTCAGCCGTCTTTACTTCGTGCATTGCCAGGACTGCGGCTCGAGCCGTTCGGTGTCGGCGATTCGCTCTGGTTTCCACGCCGCTACTCGCGCCGACAGACGAGCTGCGCGTAAGTAAGCGACCAGGTGTAGTAGGAACCTTTCGTAGACAGAGCAACCCCCCATCCATAATCGTAATGCATCTGCGGGCTAGCCCGTGGCTGTGCAAGGCGTTGTTGTTGCCGTGGACCTTCTAGCTCTCGCGCCCGACAACCTAGCTAGGCGTTTCGCTGTATGCAGAAAACGAAACTTCAAGAAAGTTGAGAAGTCTGGGGAAAGGCATGGAGCGTGTGAGGTTACTATTTAGGATACGGCTTTGTGTGTGAGCTAGTCATCGGAAAGCTAGTGATGGCGCTTGATCTTCTTGCCCGAAGCGTCTGGCGTGACGTGCGCAGCAGATCTAGAGCGCTTGTTGCCAGGAGTGGCAAGACCCTTGCTCACCGTGATGTGGCGATCCAGGCCTTCACCCACAGATTCATGTGCCAGTCCGAGACGTTCAGCGCAGTCGTGTGCTAACAGACGCTCGAAGCCATTGAGGTTGCTGTCCAGATGCAGAACTTCCGTGCTATCGCTCTCGGCATAGGCCTCGATGCGCCTCACAAGCGAGTGTTGGCTGCCGACAGAGATCCCGGAAGACTTGGCAGCACTACCGGACGTCGCTCGAGACGCTGGAGCACGCTTGGCAGGGGTCTGCACAGGCGGTTGTGGACGGACGTCCTCGTCATCAGAGTCGTCATCGGATGACGAATCCGAATCGGAAGCAACAGGTTGCTTTCGTGCTGGTGCAGGCGTCGCCTTGACCGGCGTCACGTTCTTGCTTGGTGTGACTGCAGGGACGCGTTCATCTTCCATGTCTTCATCCGAAGACTCCGACGACACGTCCGCACTAGGGATCACAGCGCCTGGAGCAGCACGCTTGGCCTCTGCTGGGGATGGTGTGGGCTTGACATCGTCGTCGTCATCATCACTGGACTCAGAGCTGACATCGTATTGAGGAGCACGCGACACCTGCACTGCTGGTGCAACGTCTTCCTCATCAGTCGATGACGAGGCCTCAGCAGCAGGAGCAATCGCAACACGAGCAGGCTGCGCCTTAGCTGGTGACTTCTTGGTCTGTTGCTGCTGCACGGCTGGCGCTTGGTCGTCATCGGACGAGTCATCGTCGTCGGACGACAGGTCGTACTTTGGCACACTGTTGACGTACGTGGTCGCAGGCGTCGAGGCCACAGGAGTTGGCGCTGGCTGCTCCTTCACCTTCTTCGCCTTCTCCTTGGCCTTTTCCTTCTTCTCGGCAGGCTTCTTGGCGACATCCTGGACGACTGCAGCTGGCGCAGAAGTCAGTGGCTGGCGCTGATGCTTGGCCAAGCTCTTGAACTTGTGCACCGACGCGTCGCACTTGGCGCAGTAAGGCACGTCACAGTCCGTGCATTGGACGGTGGACTCGGCCTTCTCGCATTCGCCGCACACAGGGTTCTTTGGCTTTGGAGGTGCCAGCTTGGTGCGAGTGTGCTTGGACATGACGCGCGACTTGTGGACGGCAGTGTTGCAGGCATCGCAGTACGTGGCGCCGTCGCAGTTCTCGCAGCTCCACGTCGCGACACCAGCCTTCTCACACTCGGCACAATCACGAGCACCTTGAGCTGGAGCCACAGCAGTCTGTTCTTCTTCTTCTTCGTCGTCGTCATCATCTTCATCGTCACCATCTTCCTCGCTTTCAGAGTCACTGTCACTTTCGGAGGCAGCTGCAGGGGCCTCAGGCGTGTCGGCAACCGCATGGAAGAAGGCGCACTGATCACCGCGAGTGCACAGGCCACTGGCAAAGTACACGCATGGCTTGGTCTTGATTGGAATGCCAACCGCGGTGCCCACGGTCACAGCCTCGTGAGCAAATCTGCAGGAAGTGCCCAGCGAGCAGTATCCGCGAGAGAAGTGACGGCACAACGTCGCACCGCCCGCCGTAGTTGGCACCGGAGCAGTAGCAGCAGCTGGTGCTGCTGATGTAGCGGTGGTCTTGGCCTTGCTCTCCTTCTTTGGCTTTTTCGCGACCTTGACAGTCGGTGGAGCCGTTGGCGCCGCGGTCGCAGCCTTGACAGCGGGCACAGAGCTGTCGCCGGCGACGTTATGGATGTACTTGCACTCGTCGCCCTTCTTGCAGATACCCGCGTTGAAGCCACGGCACACGGTGTTGGCCTTGTTGAACTTGGCGACCATGCGGACGTTGATCTGCTGGCCTTCGACCATGGCGCCGTTCATGGCCTTGACAGCCGTCTTGGCGTCGGCCGCCTTCTTGAACACAACGTTGCTGTCCCACAAACCGCCACAGTCAGCACCGTGATGCCCCAACAACAACAGCCATGTAATCCATCATACTCGCCAGCATCACATCCTGCACACAAACACACACAACACGACACAACGCAATACAAACGTACGCTCCATTGTACTCGTCGACCTTGACACGCGCAATCGGGCCGTACGCTTTGAACATGTTCATGAGCAATGGTGCCTTGACACCGGCAGGCAGCTTGGTGACAGCCAGCGAGCCCTCCTGGCGCATTGGGTCGCTTGCAGGCGCGGTCGTTGCGTTGGTCATCTTCCCAGCACACGCGACGTCGTGTCCGGGCTAATGGCTGGAATGGCGCACCAATGACAACGCAAGAAAGGACGGTCACGGCTGGTTGGGCAGTGTGGCTCGACTGGGTACTGTCGTACCTCTGGGAACGCATACAGGGAGTACGGTACGGTGGTGATGTTACCAATTTACCAGTTGGCCGACCGCGGCTGTGAATAAAGGCGCACACAATGGGTCGAACACGGGAGACGGAGGCCAAGGAGCTGCCGCGCGAGGTGACGAGTGCGAAGACAGACAGCCGCAAGCGGAGACGTGCAGGCAGTGATCTCAATGAAGCAGGCGCGAAGAAAGCGAATGGAAAGCAGCCCTTGCGGATGAGAAATGGGGCGCCAACTGGCAGTGTCAACGAGGACATGATGGCCATGACGCAGTCGAAGCACCGAGAGATGGAGGACACAGCACAAGACATTCCAGCGGCAAGAGAAGAGAAAATGGAGTGTGGAGAAGAAGAAGAAGACGAGGAGGACGAAGTGCTGGTGGTTCTGGAGCTGTGCGACTTCAAGAACCATCCGATATTCGATGACCACCGGTCTTGTCAACTCGGGGTATGGATGGCTCGCCACGATGCTCCAGCGAAGATCTTGGCCCACGGATTGATTGTGTCTATGTGGTTGATGGAACGTATTGTAGGGCATTGATACTGCAAATCCGGTATTGCACATTGGCGAGTACAAGCTCTATGGCAAGCTGGAAGAGACGGTTGGCACCAACTTCTTCTACGACATCAAAAACCGAACGGAGGACAATGCCTACCGCTACACAGGGCAGACGACCAAGAAGATCAAGTTCACGATCTCTCCACCCGAGTAGAGTTCCATCCCAGCGCCTCGGCGGGGCGACGCATCGACACACTTAGATCCGTGCTAGAACCCACTACCTTGCAATCAAACTGCCGCTGATCATACTTCGACTCGAGATGGACACTGGCCGATGCACAACGCATAGACAACAAGCGAATGGATCAAAAGGCTCAACGGCTACACAATTGTTCCTCCATTTTTTTCCCAGGTTTATCTCCATTCTGGACGAGTTGCTTTTTTGAGTGGCGCTTCATCCCCAAGACTCCAACTTGCCGCGGACCGGCAAGCAGTTCATTTCTTAACGGTAGAGCTGCTCGACGGACAGATTGTGCGCAATTTCGAATTCCCACTTGTCACCGTTAGCAAGCAGCTTGGCCTTGTCGTACAGCAGTTCCTCGTGCGTCTCCGTGGCGAACTCAAAGTTTGGGCCCTCCACAATGGCATCCACAGGGCAGGCTTCCTGGCAGAAGCCGCAGTAAATGCACTTGGTCATATCAATGTCGTAGCGAGTGGTACGACGGCTGCCATCGGCACGTGGTTCCTACAGACCATCACACCACGTCAGCATTCACTAGCCTAGTATCTCCTCCCCATCCTCTTCAGCTTACCGATTCGATCGTGATGGCCTGCGCTGGGCAAATCGCTTCGCAGAGCTTGCACGAGATGCAGCTGTGTCATCAACAGACAGCCCACCCAATCAACCCGTCAGTCAGTTGCTCTGGCTCCCCACATGACACGCTTGGGTAAACTGCTCGCTCCTCCATACCGTTCTTCACCGCTTGGGTAGCGACGGAGCGCGTGTTCGCCACGGAAGCGAGGGCTCAATGGGCCCTTCTCGAACGGGTAGTTGATGGTGGCCTTCTTCTCCATGTGGATCTCCCATGCCAACCACGTCGCGCGGAAGATTTCGCCCAAGAAGAACAGGTTGGCGGCCTTGTCCACCACCTCGGTCCAGTTGGTCTTCTCCTGCTGCGGCGCAGGCGCGCTGGCGAAGTGGCGCGACGCCACGATGGCGCGCGACGCCTGCGTGCGCGCAGTCACGCACGAGGCCTTGACGGCGGATCGGCGAAGCACAGTCGACGACAACATTGGCACTCGCAAGCAGCTCCGCTCCCCTTGGCTCTGGCCCAACACCGCCCAAGAATCGCGTGGAAACCACGCCCGCCGCCCACAGACCCCGTCACGGGCCGGGTCAGACAGCGAGGGAGGGAGGGAGACCCATTGAGTGAAAACCCACCCACCCACCCACCCACGCACACACATGACAGACAGCCCTCTATTATGCAGGAAGAGGGTACGATGGTCCCGAGCGGATCTTGAGGTTTTGAGGTTTTATGACGGTTGCCGGGGCCAGCGACTGGAGTGGAGTGCTGTGACGACGACGCGCTTGGAAGAGGCCCGAGCAGCAGCATCATGGCGACCATGGCGACCCGTATCCCGATCGCGTTCCGCCGCGGCCCACGACGAAAGGAGAAGGCCATTGAGCTGGTCAAGAATTGGAACATCGTGCGCGGTGATCTGGTATGCAGAATTTGGTGGATGTGTGGCCGACATACGCGAGAGCTGGGTTGCTGATGAGGGATGGGAATTGGACCGACAGGTCGAAGTGATCAGCGGCCCACACAAGGGCAAGCAGGGCCATGTGACCGGTGTCATCCGTGACCAGAACCGCGTCATCGTGGAGAACATCAACATGGTAAGACACTGCTGCTGTTGTTGTTGTTGTTGTTGTTGTTGTTGTTGTGTAGCGTGTGATATGATGGATGGCGCTCATGCGGAATGTGTCATTTGCTGTACACAGCACCACCGTTATGTGAAGGCAACGGCTGCCGCTCCAGGTCGCTCGTACTTGGCGCCTGGACCTATCCACTACAGCAGCGTCAACCTTGTCGATCCATCGCTCGGGTACGCGTCTCTGCTGGACTCATTGTCGCCCAGCAGCTGCTGACTGTCATATCTCCATGCGCTCTTGTAGCAAGCCAACGCGCGTGGCTATCCGCTACCTTGACAACGGCGAGAAGGTCCGTGTCTCGAAGAAGAGCGGCACCATCATCCCAAAGCCGGAGGCGTTGAAGGAGCGTCAGACCCCAAGAAGAACAGGTGCGGCGCTGTTGTCACTGCCATGTGGATGTCTTCCCGGGTGTCGAGTAGCTTGGTTGCTGATGTGTGCCATGTTGTCTTGCAGAGACTGGTATCTTCGATACTGCGCCAGAAGACGTGTTGGAGCGTACGGTGCCAGAGTGGGAAATCACTCGCTTGTAAGCAGTGCGCGTGGTGTCTCAACCAGCTCACGGCCTTGGCCAGCACAGCATTCCGCAAGAGAAGCAATAGATTATCGATTCCCCCCCCCCCCCACTCGAGCCGTCGCTCTATTGTGCTCCTGTTCCATTTCTTTCTGCATTGCGTCCGGCCGTCGACGCCCGACGTGAACTGCTGGCAAACGGCACAAAAAAAATAGCGGCCGACCACGCTCCCAAGACGCGTGCTGAGCCGCCGGTCGCCATTGTGCTGGATGTTGCTGCATCAGGACGAGCAAAATCAATCCAAACCAACGCAAAAAGCATCGACGAACGATCTGCGCATCCAGCAAGCATCAAATCCATCCGAGACCATCCGAGACTTCGCCATCTTGGTCACCGCCCAATTACATCCGCCAATCAGCAGCTGCGCTGCGCTCGATTTTGACCAATCCGAGGCCGCGGGTGCACGAAACGACGCGTCAGCTGCTATTCCTGCACCCGTTGCTCGACCATGCGAGCCACAGGAATGGGGAAAGGAGCGCAGCATCAGAACACGTCGAAGAAGCTGTGTCGCGGCCATTGTTGTGCCCCGGGTCAGGGCATTGGGAGGGGTGCCGCCCACACACGCGCGCGGCCAGAGGGTCACGGTGCCGGCGGCTGACTTCTGCACAACACCACGTGGTTTGATTGCCGCAGCTTCAGCGGCCGCGTGCGCTGCCGCGGCCAAAGCATTCTCCATTTCCACTTCGGCTGTCCTCGCACGGCCACGACAGCGACAGCGTCATCACGCATCATCCCACCACGTTCGGTGACCTCGTAGATTGACCATGGCGACCGTCACCAACTTGGCGCTGGGCGAAGAATCGCAGCCGCTCACGACCGACGACCAGAAGTACTTTGATGCTGTCAAGGAGCAGTACGGCGACGTCATTACCGAGGACTTTGGCATTCGCGTTGCGCGTGCCTTCCGTGCGCAGAAGAAGAACCGCATGCAAGTCACGATCAACGAGACCAAGCGCATCCTCGAGTGGCGCAAGCAGTTCCAGGTCGACTCGATCCTCACACGCGAACTGGAGCAGTCCAAAGTGTACTTCGATTGCTGGCCGGGCTCGATCTACGGAGAAGACAACAATGGCCACTTGATCACCGTTGACCGCATTTCCGAGATCCAGCTTGAAGCGTTCCAGAAGAACTTTGGTCACATTGATCAGCTCCTGCCACATCGCGCACAGTATATGGAGCGAGTTCAATGGGAGAAAGTGGCGATCTCCAAGCGCATGGGGCGCCGCGTGTATAAGCACATCTGCATTGTCGACCTCAAGGGCCTCGGTATGAAGCACTGCGGACCTTCGGTCATCCAGCACTTGAAGGTGCGTCGCACAGAGGGATCTATCGCGTGCGCTCGCTGCTGACACTGACGATGATGGTGATGCTTGTGTATGAATGCAGCCAATCTTCGATGTCGGACAGCTGTACTATCCTGAGACGCTGCATCGGTTGTACTTGGTGAACGCCCCGATGGTCTTCTACGGCGTGTGGAAGGTGATCGGCTCGCTCATTGATCCAGAGACAAGAGAAAAGATCCAAGTGTTTGTACGTGAACCGCTTGCATGCCCTCGTGATTGCTGAAGGAATCGCTGACATGCGCCCTGTGCTGTCTGTTGCGCAGAAGGAATTGGATAAGTTCTTGGACGAAGCACAGAAGCACGGTATCCCACGCGAATCGCTACCTTCTTACATGGGAGGCAGCCATCCTGGGCGCCTAATGAACAACACCTTCAAGCCTTCCCTGCCAGACACACCGTTGCCAGTGCCTGCATCATCCAATCCAGTCTCCCCAACTTCCACGACAAGTGACGAATCGTGAGCTCTTCCACTTCTGCAGAATGCCGACTGAGCACACCGACGTCAAACGACGCAGATCTAGTCTCCATCTATTCCCCGAGCGCAACGGCTTCTGTGACCGCTCGTCCGCCCTCTAATATTAGTGCCTTTCCTTGCCACTGCAAGCTGTTGTGTCGTCGCTATTTGGCGTGGTTCCGACCTAGCCCCGTATTTTGAGTTCAGTCACAGCTAGCCAGCCCGCATAGAAGTGTGCGTGCGCTTCTGCCGAGCGTGCAGCCCTCCATTTGCAAACCAGCGCATCCAGGATGAGCACTGACGTGGAGAATGAGGAAGGACAACCGATCAGTGCGGAAGACCAACCGTTCTACGATGCGTTGGTGGCCGAGTTCGGCGACCGATGCACTGAGGACTTTCGAATTCGCGTGACGAGAGCGTTCCGGGCTGAGAAGAAGAACCGCCTCGAGGTCACGGTGTCGGAAGCTAAGCGCATCCTCGAGTTCCGAGAGCGCATGGAGATTGACACGATCCTGACGCGAGAGCTTGATCAAACCAAGTTGTTCAATGATTGTTGGCCGGGTTTCATCTACGGTGAAGATGCTAAGGGTCATCTGATCTCGGTCATTCGGATCTCCGAAATCCAGATCGAAGCGCTGCAGAAGAACTTCGCCGACGTGCAACTCATCATTCCGCATCGACTGCAGTACATGGAGCGCATTCAATGGGAGAAAGCAGCCATTTCCAAACGTCTGGGTCGTCGGGTTTACAAGCACATTGTCGTCGTGGATCTCGGTGGCGTTGGCATGAAGCACTTGTCGCCATCGGTCGTTTCGCAACTCAAAGTGAGGTTCATCTGCTTTGCTACTGCCGTGCCCTCGCGTTGCTGAGGCGTGCTGTGTCGTGTGTCTCTCTTAGCCCATCTTTGATCTCAGCCAGTTGTATTATCCTGAGACCCTCTTTCGTCTCTACCTCATCAACGTGCCGATGGTCTTCTACGGCGTCTGGAAACTCATCCAGAGCTTCATCAAAGTCGAAGTTCGCGAAAAAATCGTAGTCATGGTGAGCGCGACCTCGAGTTGTGGAACGACGTGTCAACAAGCGGCTCATCTCGTGTTGTCTTGCAGAAGGACACTGCTGCCTTTATGAAGGAGATCCAGTCCAAAGGAGTGACGCTGGACGCCCTACCAATGTACCTTGGAGGCGAGCACCGCGGACGCGCCATGAACAACACGTTCAAGCCATCAATTCCAGACATACCACCACCGGTCCCTCCACCAGCACAACCTCAACCAAACCCTGCAGAAAGCTGACCTGATAGCTGCTAATGTCTTCGCGCAGACAGGAAACCAAAACTCCAGATTTATAACCGCGATCTCTTGCACAACACGAACGCTCACCTGGCTAATGAATCGCCATCAAAACTAGCACAAGCTAGAATACGTCATCTCCTAGAGCTTGGCTTTGGGCGTGCGAGTCTTCTTTTCCATCTGCTTGGACCAGCTCGCAACGGCCTCGCGAGGCATCATCGGTTCCTTGTACAGATACGCTCCACCATCGACAATCCACGTGTCACCCGACGCAAAGCTACCAGCAGGAGACACGAGGAACGCGACGGTACCAGCAATGTCGCATTTGGTACCAGCACGGCCGACGGGAATCATCTGCTTGATGTACTCGTTGATCATCGCAGGATCAACATCTCCGACCAGCTTGGTCGTTCCGGCAGTGTCGGCAATAGGACCTGGCGCAATTCCCATGACACGAATGCCAAAGGCGCCCCATTCGAGTGCCAGCGAGCGTGTGACCGAATCCAACGCAGCCTTGGCTGCCGATGCGTGCACCTGGAACCACGTCGCTGGAAACTGCAGCGTCGCACTGATGTTGATGATTCGGCCATCGCCACTCTTCTTCAACGGCTCAAACGCAGCGCGACACATGTTGAACGAGCCGATGGTGTCGATCTCAATCACCGTGCGGAACGCGTTGGTCGACAACGTCTCGGCCAGCGACAAAAAGTTGCCCGCGGCGCAGTTCACGAGCACATCCAGCTTGCCGAACGCGTCCACGACCTTGCGCACGGCTTCCTTGGCGCTGTCTTCCGAGCGCACGTCGCCCTGCACGAACATGGCCGTCGCACCCTGCGCAATGGCCTGGTCCACCGTGTCCTGGAGCGCCGGCGCTCGGCGCCCCATGACGGCCACTTTGGCACCCAACGCCGCCAATGTCAGCGCGATCTCCTGGCCGATACCGGAGCCACCGCCCGTGACCAGCGCCACTCGGCCCTGGCACACATCGTCGCGAAAGACGCGCTTCATCATGGCCGCGTCCATCGTCGGTCCTGGTCTGTCGGGAGTGATGCTGTTGATGGAGTGATGGATGATGCCATCAGCCAGCACTGGTTGAAGAAGCGCAGGATCGAAGGCTGCTACCACCACGTCGAATGCGTGTGGGAATGGCTACTGGCACCGTTTGTAAGTTGAACTGCTGGTTTTTCATTGGCTAAAAGAAAACCTCGACCCACGTTGCTTCCCGATCTTGGCGTCTGCCGTGGTTGGCACGAGGGCAGCACGAAGGGCACGACGGCGGACCAGGCAAGCATGAGTATCGTGGCACATAACAGCAAGTATTTGGCGGACAAGAAGCCGTTCTTCAAGCACTTCTATGCCAGGGATCTGACGATCACGGCCGTGCGCTCCGTGGCCATCCAGGGCCTGATGGTGTTCAACGGGTTCGTGGCTTCGCTCGAGTTTGACGAAACGGACGACGAAGACACGGCGTCCGAGGACGAAGGCTTGGAGATGACGAAGAAGAAGAACAAGAAGAAATACGAGGAGGAAGAGGAGAAGAAGGAGTTCGAGTTCCCGACGATCGATGAGTTCAGCGCCACGTGCACCAAGTCGTTCTTCAAGTCGTTGAGCATCACGACGTGCTTGCGTTCGCTGGAAGAAGTTGCCATCCATTTCTGCCAACCCAAGCTGGTGCGCAAGTTGATCAAAGGTATGCGGTTGCGGTGTAGGATTGCTGTTGTAGGAGGATTGATGGAGTGCTGCTGTGTGGCATTGTAGATGTGAGCAAGTCTGCGCTTCGCAAGTATTCGCGCTCCGCCAGCAAGGCCAAGGCTGCGTCCCTCATGCTGCAAACTGGCATGCGCGCCAACTTCTTGAGCCACATTGCGATCTTCGTGATTGAAGAGGTGAGTTGTGCTCAGCTCGACAACTAACTGCACTTGATTCCCTAGGCATGATTTCTGACTTCTTGACCATGGTTTGCAGACACAACAAATCGTGTTGATCTTGTACAAGCGGTTCATTGGAAGCTGCAAGTCGACGAACAAGAAGATTGCGCCTGAGTCAACGGCATCCCCCAAGAAGAACCTGCGCTCCAAGGACTGCGACAAGAAGGACAAGAAGGACAAGGAGTGCTCGGACATCGAATTGTTTTTGGGCATCACGGCCAAGAACGCCACACGTTGCGGTCTCTCTGTCGTGACTGGCGGCATTGGCGCTGCCGTGGGCACGCTTATCCGTCCAGGTCTTGGCACTGTCATCGGCGCCACCATCGGCGACACCATCTCGTACGCGTTGTAGATTCCAGCCAGCGCACCCCTTTTTTTTCAGTTGTTGAGTTAATTAATTAACACACACACCCTTCCCAGATGTTTGTTGCATTCCACACGACACTCCGATTGACAACAATGTGTGTTTTATTGCACGCTAAATTGAGCGCCTCTCCACAGGATCGGATTCCGAATTGTCCAGTTTGGCGTCGCAGTTTGTGGCAAAAAATCGAAACAACAGCCCAACATCAGCTGGGGACCTGAACGGTAAGCTTTCCCACCTCTACAAACCGAACACGCCACGACACTGAGTGACGTGCGGGAAAATTTCCAGGCAGAGAAAGCCGACGGCGCGGCGGGTGAGAGCGAGAGCGTGGAAGGGAAGTGGCGGCCAACAAGCAGTCACGGCAGGGCACGACACGGCACGGCACGGGAAGGCGCCACACACAGCGACAGCAGCGCGACCACCGGGCGACCGACGACGACGACTCGAGTAACGCATCGCCACGCGCTGCCCTCGCATTGCCTTGAGGCTGAGCGGGGAACTGAGGCAACCCACATTATCTCGATCGATCGACAGTCGCGGGGCGGCAAAGTGGCGTGATTGACGTCGCTTCGTTCCGCACCAGGCGAACACCAGCAGCAGCAATTGGCCGTGATGACGACGGCCAGCGACGTGTTCATGGACACTGTGTCGTTGAACGACGACGTGCCGCGTGGCTCGAACAACGTGGATCACCTGGAAGCGCAGTTTGGGTCGGCGCACACGTTGGCGGCCATTTCGAAAGGGAAAGACATCGAGTCCACGTGCAACCCGATTTCAGAGACAGAAAACGATGACGATGACGACGACGTTGTGGTGATCGTGAATCCGCGCCACAAGGCAGCCAAGTCGACGTCGCCGAGCTTGCCGACGTTGCCATCCTTGCGTGCCCCGACGACCAAGATTGAAATTCACGAACCAGTTCGTGATTACGTGGACCCTTCGCTTTTTTCAGCCGAGATCTCGCGTCATTCGCTTGACGTTGCCCACCGACGAGCCAAAGCGTTGGAGATGGAAGTAAAGGAGATGGCGGCGGTGGATGCAGAGACCACGACAGCGTCGCTCAAGCTATCGCCATCGGAAGCGGTCAGCATTATTGGGAGTGCGTTTGCGTCGTCGCTGGGGCGCGTCAAGAAACTCGTGAATGGAGGCGCTGTCGAATACGACCTGCTGTCCGCAGGATCTCCATCCTCCAAAATGGAGGATCTGGACACTGACGGCGATGGTCTCCAGCTGAGTCCAGATGCGAACGGCAATGGCAAGCATTTCCAGACGCCGAGCGTGAAGCCAGCGCTCAAGCGAATCTCGGCGTACTCGTCGATTGAGAGTGAGTCGCCATCGACGAGGAAACCACGAAGAGGAATCCAGTGGCACGCCGAAGTGCTGGCCGAGCACGCAGGTTTCGATGAAGAAGACGATTGCTCCGGCGAATCGGCCTCTTTGATGGTGAACGGTGGATCGTCCACGGCACACAAGCAGTCCGCTCGGAAGAAGCCGAAGGGCATGATGCGTCGCCTGACGCCGAAGGAGAAAGAAGAACTGTACCAGCAGCGCCCTGATCTCATGATCGTGCCCAACTGGGCTCAGAAGTACCGCGAAGAACTGATGGAAGCCGAGTCCACACGGTGGAGTTTTTGGTTGGTGGCCATCATTACGACGCTGGTGGTGCTGTTGGTAGTTTTGATAATTCTGATCGCTCGGGAGAAGAGCGCCGCGGCGCAGCATTTATAAACCGACAGCAGGACGGACAAACACAACCGGTATCTTTGATAGACTCCTGTTGGATCGCGCATTCCCTGCTTCGACCGACGCAGCACTCCCAAGGTGCCAGTGGCCGTCCCATTATTCATACCATAGAGGATAGGATTCGAGCCAAGCTGATGCGATCTGCTCGCGCTGTTATTGCG
>NSDO01000070.1:23750-97961 GCA_002286825.1 Lagenidium giganteum | reverse complement strand
GTTCACTCGGCTCTCATATTGTAATGGAAAAATTAAAAGTTGGACCATGTGAACGAACTCGTTGGCTGAAGGGCCATCGTGTCCGCCCGACTGCATTCAAGAACGAGCATGGCAACTGGACTCACTGCAGAGGCGAGCGACTTGCACTGGACGCTTGCACGAGGTGCTGCCTAGTCCACGTCGATCGACCTGAAGAAATCGTATGCTTCGTTCGCTGCAATGCACGCTTAGTGGTGCTCAACCTTGCCGTTGAGGCGCTGCCAGTACTTGCTCTTCTCCTTATCTTCCTCTGTAAGCGCCAACAAAAGAACCCGTCAGAAACCAGGCACACAAGATCCAATGCGCAACATGATCACAATGCCAAACGTACGCGAAGCGCCGCGGGCTGGGAGAAGGCCGCAGATGACAAACGAAGCGCTGCAGGCATGAGATGACGGTTGACGTCAGCACCAAGCTGTGGCCGTGTGGATTGGAAGCCTCGGAAGACCGAGGTGAGCAGGCAAACCACTTACGCAGCTCCGTAGAGGAACGGACGGAACATAGGACGCGAAGCTTCGTAGGTGACGAACTGCGCGAACGGCATACGATGCCATCGAACAACCTTGCTGGCGACCATGGTGAAGGAGGGCTGCGACGATGTCTTGGAGCTGCTCGGCTTTGCTCGGCACTGAGGGATGAACGAGGGGGGCGAGCGGCCGAGGACCACAGCAGACAGCGACCTTGGAAAATGCATACCCTACGACACAGCATACTTGATTCCCGACCTTCGCGAATCTCACCATTCATATCCTTCAAAACTGAATACGATCACGCACTATATTTCACAGACAGCGCTGTGATGAGATCCTCCACTGTATGCCCGAGGTGGCAGGAGATTTAAACACTTCACGAAGTTGAGGCAAAGCACGCCAGAACAGAATCTGGCGGTGCGCTTTCATCTTCTTTCCTGTGAGAAGCTCAAGCGCTAATCGATAGAAGAAAGGATGCATCGGATCGCCCCACTCATCATCATTATCCACAGCAGCCAAGCCGCCGCGCAATATGCAGCGTGCCTCCCCCCCCTCTTCATAGCGAAACACGTGTTCCCGCAATAGTCACGTTTTAAACACACACACCCCTGATCTCGCTGCCAACCTCGGTTTCGTCGACGGTGGCGGTTGCCGAATGAGGGGGCGGTAGGTTGCCCCCCAGGGGGTTCATGTCTTTGCCCCCACCGGCCGTGGGGCGTTCGGGTGGTCTGCTGCGCCCGCCGGTCACGTTGGAAATCTCGCCCGCACGCAGAATCGCCGTCATGAGCCTCATCCGCCAGTCGCTTCGCGCCCTCACCGGTATGTAGCAGGCCGTCTCCACGCACACGGCCACTGTCATTGCGTCCATGTGCTGCTGTTCCTGCGCATGTATGTGTGCGGTCGAGCGGGCAGTGCGTTGGCGCCGTGGCGTGGTGGTGGTGTGTCATCGATGAACGCCCTCGACCGACATGTCTGACTGACGTCATTCCTTTTGCAGCCTCGCGCGCCACTGTGGCTTTCCGCCCAGCTGCTGCCCGCTTCTCGTCGGCCGCTGCGCCACAGAACAACGACGACGAAGTTGTCGTGCCAGAGCTCCACCAGACGCTCGAGTGGATCTTGGAGTCGCCACCACCACTCCATCAGTTCGAGGAAGCGCCAATTGTCATTGAGACCTTCGGCCCAGTCGACCCAACTCACCACTAGACGTTGTTGTGCGCGTTGTACTTCCACCCACCCAATACACCCCCTGAAGCGACGGTTTGCCGTGGAATTCCGCGACGAAGCGTGGCCGCGCAACTCCCCCTTCATCTATGCTGAAATATAAGAACTCAACCGATGGATGGATTGTCTCCTTGCCGTTCTCATGCCTCGCTCGCTACTTTTCAGAGTGCTCGCTGCACACGACTGACCTCATCAGCGGTCGAAGGCAAGTGACACGTCGGCGGTCATTGATCCTGGCTGAAAGACCTGCGCACTGGTGTGATGTACGAAGTCTCTTCTGCCTTCGTGCGGATCGACTCTGGTTTCAGATCTCGGTGCAAGAAGCTCGTCGCAATGCCGAAGAGTGACTCGGCACTTCCGATGGAATTCCGTACACACGCACGCCATGAAGGACGGTGACGCCGAGCGCTTTGACTGCATTAACTAAGGATTCGCCTCTTCGACTATTGGTGGGTGGACAAATGTAACGTGCACCAGCAGGGCTGCACTCGCATGTGTCCTCTATCGTCTCCACGTCTCGCGCATCAGCTTGATGTCGGCAAGGTCGTCGTTCAGGATGTTGGTCAAATGCTCCAAACCTTGGCGCTGTTTATCCAGGAACTGCAGAACACATCCATCCAACAGTTGTTAGCATCCATCCTCACACAGGAATGCTGGGGATCGCGTGTGAAACCTACGTGGTACATCTTCTGCAAGTCTTCTGGGCTCATCTGGTTCGACGCCGTTGGAGGTGCACATTCTTGAATGCGGTGGAGAGCAACGGCATCATTCAGACGCGCCTTGTACTGCAATGGCGCGTCCAGCAGTGCCTGCAATTTCTTCAACGCCATGCTACAGTAACGCCAACAAAAGTCAGCTTCTTATGAACTTGAAGGCACTGTGGTGACATGCTCAATACTCACGCCAGCTCCATCTCAGGCTTTTGCAATGGCTTCCCCAGATTCTGAAGAAACTCGATGTCTTTCATCACCTGATGTGCAAACACACAAAATCGTCAGCAACCAGACGCTAGGGTGATGATGAATGCGCCTACCTTGACAAGCGAGTGGAAGAGCTTGACGTGCTCCAAACGGCACTTCTCCAGCTTTTCTTCCGTGGCGCGGCTGGTCTTTTCCATGTCCTTCAGCTGCTTGCGCAGGTCGTCTGTGTACTTGTTGTATTTCTCGGCATAGTCTTGCTGCACTTGGATGCGCTTGAGCAGGTCCTTGAAGCCCAGGATCGGCACCGGCACGCAGTTGAGCGGATCTGGGTTGTCCAGTTCGGCCTGATCCCACAGTCGCTCGCTGATGTGTGGAGGGCGCGCGTACATGTGGCGTTGCGTCGGGTCGACCGTGTTGTACATCAAGAACTTGAAACGGGACTGTGTGGCATCCTGGTATGCGTACTTGATGCTGTTCAGCTGTGCGACAGATGGATCAGCTCCGCAAATGATCGGTGGAGGCACATTCACAGCCGCAGGGGCAGCTCCAAACGTCGACGTGGCGCCTGCTCCGCTAAACGCAGATGGTGTCGTCGACGACGTGCCAAACCCGGTCGTGCCCGTTCCAAAAGACGAACCAAACGTGCTGCCTGTGGATGCTGTCGTGCCAAACCCACCGGTCGCTGGCTTGGCTGCTGTCGACCCAAATCCACCAAACGTCGACGTGGTGCCCGTGCTGCTGGCACCAAAGCCAAAGCCTGCCGAGGTGCTTGGAGTCGCGGCTTTCTGACCGAAAAGTGGCGGCTTGGTCGCTGCAGAGCTGGCACCAAATCCGAACGACGGCGTGGTGGTCGTGCCAGTAGCAGCAGTGGTCGATGTGCCACCGAAGCTGAAGCCGCTGGATCCCGTTGTGTTGGTGGCGCCGGTGGCGCCAAAGCCAAAGCTTGGCGTGGTCGTGGCTGGCGCGGCGGCGCCCGTGGCCGCACCGAAGCTGAAGCCCGAGCCGGTGCTGGCAGGCGCAGCCGCAGCAGTGGAGGCGCCTCCGAACGAGAATCCTGTGGATGCAGGCGCAGCCGCAGGCGCTGTTGGCGCTGCCGAGGCACCAAAGCCAAAGCTGCTGCCGGTGGTGGACGACGCAGCGGCTGGAGCGGCAGCGTTGGCGCCAAAGGAAAATCCGCCGCCAGTGGTGCTGGTGGATGCAGCAGGCGCGCTGGCGCCGAAGCTGAACGATGGCGTGGAGGACGATGCCGGCGCCGCGGCGGCACCCGCGCTGCCTCCACCAAAGGAGAAGCCACCGGCGCCGCCGGTCGTGCCTGCTGTGCTGCCGAACATGCTTGGGCTGTGTGTGTGTCGTGTGTGTCCAGGCACCTTCCTCCAGTAAAACCTCGGAGGCAAAGCAAAACCTAGCACTCGCTTAGGTACGATTATTGGTAAGATCTGTGATGTGCGCCGCAATGCGTGTATGTGTCTTGATCTGCGGCGCAATACGTCGCTGACTTAGTGTGGAAATAACGGCAATGAAATATACGAGTCTCAAACCACTGTCTTTGCTTTTCAACAACACGGGCCGGCCATAACATGACATCTGTGTCGAGCAACAAGGGCCAAAAAACACTTGCAATCACGTTGAAAACACTGATGGCAGCGTCGCTGACCGCAGCCACCTCATACGTAGCTGTCATCAGTGTTTCAGCACGCTGACTCAGCATGCTCGTGGCCTTTGCCGTCGTCACCGGGACAAGTGACAAACTCGATAATTTTCATGTTGGTCGAGTTTTCTCATTTCTGAACTTTGGCCGTGAAAATCTGTAAACCCGCAAGAGGCGAACCAATGGGTCACTGCTGAATCAGATCTGAGGAATTTTTCATCTTTGGGGAGAAAGAGCTGCTCAGTCGGTCATCACATTCGAGAAAGCCGGGCAGCGGGTGAAGCACCATCATGGGCGAAGAGTTCCTGACCAAGAAATACCAGAAGTGGAACAACTTTGTGGTGAGTTTGCTGCATCCCATTGAACTGTGTGTAGGCTGGCGATGGTTGGATTGTGATTAACAGTCAACACAGGACGATGATTCCGACAACGAAGACGACGTGCCTCGCGTGCCAACGCAATTCGACATTGACGGCGAAGGTGCGCGCGTCTTTCAATGCATCCGTGCGTTCATTGACGACTCATTCGTGGATATGCGTCTATCAGACGACATTGTCGTGAGCACCGAGATGTTGCTCAAGCCAGAGCAGGTCGAGCGCGTCAAGAAGCTGGATCAGCAGAAACTGGAAGTGTGGCAGGTCGTGGTGCGCAAGTTGCGCGTGTGGTCGGCATCGAGTGGGAATGAAAGCACACCGTGCCGTCCGTACTGCATCCTCGTCAACAACCTGTACCCGATGGGCCAGGTGTTCACCAAGAAGATCTGTGATCCGCCAGAGGTGTATCCGTCCCCAGAGACGATCCTGCAGCTGACGCTCCAGGCCATGCAGGATCCACCGAGCAACATGCCCCAGCACCGTCCAGACAAGATCGTCTTCCCTGACAAGAACTATGTGGGCAAGCTGCGCAAGTCCTACGCTGCATTGGGCATCGAGTGCTCGTACTTGTCCGAGTCGGACGGTATCGACGCGTACATCCGCGAGCTTTCCAACCACCTCGTCAAGAATGACTTGGCGTCCGTGGCCGAAGTCAGTGAACGTCCAGGTTTGCAGTCGGGCGAAGGCGTGACGCCACAGCTCATGACTGGGTTCTATGATGCTTGTGCGCGTTACGCTCAGGCCGAGCCGTGGGTGCGGTTGGCAGAACGTCAGGCCATCCAGATCGATGCGCTGGAAGAGATCCACATCGACAAGCGCCATCACGTGCAAACAGGTACGGTGTTCTCGTCTGTGATTAATTCGAAGGCTGGAGACGCGCACGTGCGTGGTCTCGCGCTGTTCTTCAATCGCGGTGATCTGGAACGACGAGTGCTGCCTCGTGGTGAGAAGTTGGCGCTGATGGAGAACCCAGAGCTGCGTCGCTGTGCCAAGTGCGACAAGAAGGCTCCAAAGGGAGGAGAGCTCAAGCGTTGCACGCGCTGCAAGTGCACGTTCTACTGCGGAGCCGACTGCCAGCGTTCGCACTGGAAGGACCACAAGCTGAGCTGCGTGGCGCCAGACGCTGTCAAGGCTGATGACCACAAGATTGTGTGGGGACTCAAGGAAGTGTCTATTCTGTACGGCCCACTCACGTCGGTGCCATTTGACGACCTCGATGCTGTCGACAAGCACGGCCTCGCCGTTGCCAACGTGCGTGGTGAGCAGCTGTACCCGTCGGCAGTTGTGTTCAAGCACGGCGAGCCAAGTGTGCCCACTGCGAGCGACCTGTTGTGGCTCACGCGTGGCTTGCTCGCGTACATCGAACTGCTGGAGAAGCACCAATACTTCATGCAGACGTCGATGATCGATCTGTTGGGTCTCGAGGACGTCGGCGAGGAGACGCACAAAGTCTCGATCTCCTGCAAATCTCTCGGCTTCGATGACAAGCTGGTCGTGCGCAACAGTACAGTGCTGACAATGGAAGACGTCGAGAAACTGCGTCAGGTTGTGAAGAATCAGCAGGCGAAGGCGTCCGACGATGCCGGTGCTCCAGCCAAGGCGCCAGCCAAGGCTAAGGCACCAGCTCCTGCGCCAGCGCCAAAACCGGATCCAGAGCAAGTGGCGAAGGTGGCGGAAGCTGTCCACCACACGGACATTGCTCCAATGTTCGAGAAGGAACGCGTCGTGACGCCAGGCACGATCCCACCGAAGAAAACGGCCAAGAAGACCGAGGAAGAGCAGGCCAAAGAGGAGGAAGACGACAAGTCGTGTGTGGTCATGTGAACGAAATTCTGTAAAAACACACCTCGCTTTTGTTGTGCCATTGCTAGCTATGTGTGTGTGTGTGTGTTTCAAACCAAACCAAACTAAACCACAAAATGCTGCACCGTGCGAGACGCAACACACACGAGTCGCGTATGCGAACTTAGCCGCGGCCGCACTTAGCGACAGTGGGTCGCAGCGAAATGTGTGGGCGCGCTCGGCGGGCATCAGCGCCATTGACGGGCTGGGAAGACAGCAAGTAATTGCGACGATGGTGTTCCGCTCGGTGACGCAACTGGCGCGTGCCAGCCATGCCATGACGGCCGCCAAGCGCGCCGCCCCAATGCTCAGCGCGCGTCGCTTCGCCTCGGCGGCGGCGGCCAACGAGGTCGAGGTGCCTCACTACGACGTCGTGGTCGTTGGTGGCGGCATCGTGGGCTCGGCATTGGCGTGCCAGCTCAAGTCGCACCCGGTGTTCAAGGGCAAGAAGGTCGCTGTGATTGAGACTGAGACGCCGCCCGCGGCTGGCCCAGTGGAAGAAGACACGCCGGACCTCCGCGTGTACACCATGACGCCTGCGTCGCAGGCGCTGCTGCAGAGCGCGCAGGTTTGGGACAAGATCCCGGCGTCGCACAAGCCAGCGTTCCACGACATGCAAGTGTGGGACGCCATGGGCAACGGCCACATCCGCTTCGACGCCAAGAAGGCCGGCCGGGAGCACTTGGGCCACGTCGTGGAGAGCAAGGTGCTGGTCAACGCGCTCCACGAGCGCATGAACGAGCTGGCGGCCTCGACCTCGGACCCAGAGCCATTGAAGCTGTACTGCCCAGCCAAGCTCAAGACGTTCCAGCGCCCATCGACGGTGTCGTACACGTCCAAGATTGGCCTTGCCGATGGCACGCGCATGGAAGCCGACCTCGTGGTCGCTGCTGATGGCGCCAACTCGATCGTGCGCACGCTGTCGGCGCTTGGCACGTGGGGTTGGGAATACGACCAAAAGGCCGTGGTCGCCACGGTCAAGACGGACGTGGCCAACACGACGGCGTGGCAGCGCTTCTTCCCAACGGGCCCTGTGGCTCTGTTGCCAATGCGCGACGGCTACAGCTCGGTCGTGTGGTCGTGCTCGGCCGAGATGGCCGAAGAACTCACAGCCATGGAACCAGAAGAGTTCGTGGCCAAGCTCAACGAGGCGTTCTTCGCGCCAAGCAGCACGCCAGTGCCACCAAACTTCCCAGGCTTGCCAATCCTGTCGGAGCTGGTGAAGGGCGTCGACCACGCTGTCAACACGGTCATGGCGGCTGCGGCGCTCACGGACCCATTCGTGGCCCCACCAAAGCCTGTCGAGGTGGTCGGCCGTCGCTTTGCCTTCCCACTCAAGATGAAGCACGCCGTGGCGTACGTCAAGCCAGGTGTGGCTTTGGTCGGTGACTCGGCCCACTCGATCCACCCACTTGCTGGCCAGGGCCTGAACTTGGGCCTTGCTGACGTGCAGTCGCTGTCCAACCTGCTGGTCGAAGGCGTCAAAACCGGTGAGGCCCTGCACAACCAGTTCTTCCTCAAGCAGTACGAGGAGGACCGCAAGCGCGCCAACGTGACCATGGCCATGGCCATGGACGGCTTCAAGCGCCTGTTCGGCCCATCGCCAGACGCGGTCGGTGTTGCTCGCAACGTGGGCATGGGCACCCTCAACGCCGTTGAACCGGTCAAGAACCTCATCATGCGATACGCCATGGGCTTGTAAGGCACTCGCCAGCTCCGTAGTTTCTCGTATAAACAGCAATAAAAATCCAGGTTCCCTCTTGCTCTGCTTTGTCAATAATCGGTCGTCACGTCAATCATCAAGCAGCTGGAGTTGGTTGACTTGCATGATCGGAATGTCGGAAATGGGCGGCGTGGCCGCTTCCACGTGGGCATCGACGTGGTCGTCCGTCAAGAACACCGAATGGACGTCTGCAACAACAACAAACAGCAGCAATAAGCGTGAAAACGATAAACAAAGCACGACACACCCACAGCACTGCGTCATTTTACCGAACATAGTCGCATACGACTCGAGTGGTGGCGTTGACAGCAGGTTCATGGCAAAGTACGTGACAATCGAAAAGATGTACGAGATGACAATCATCGACGGGATCGCCAAAGCCCAGTGCTTGGACGGGAAGTAAGTCATGCCATACGCCTGCAACGTCGAGTCGGGCACGTATGCCCAGACAAGGAACAGCACTGCAAGATTATCATCACATCAGCTCAAACGCAGCCACCACCTCGAGATCAGACAAATCCACTGCGAATACCATAGAGCAGTGTCGACGCCAACCAGCCACCAAAGCCAAACAGCTCCGTCTTCATTGCGCTCAATCGCTGGAGCTCTTTAAACGACAGCACAGGCGGCGACGAGCTGATGGCGGATGCAGCCGACGACGAGCGACCTCGCGGCAGGAGCGTCAATCCGCTCGGCCGACGCCCCAGCGGCCGCGTTTCCGGCGACATCTGGAAGCTATGCGCTCTTCGCACACCATGACCAAGTGGCGGCGTGTCACGACGCGTCTCCGAGATGCTGGGCGTGCGCTCAAGTCGCTCCTTGCTGCTGCTGCTGCTCTTCTTCCGCGCCATGGTCGGTCGATGATGCCTTGCAGCAGTGACAATGGTCACAATAGTATCCCCGTGAGGGACAATTTCGAGACGCAAAGATATCAACAAAACGGAGTACAAAAACGGATGAAACTCATATTTCGTCGATTAGTGCACATGCACTGCATGCTTGCTGATTGCATGTATGCGCCGCCAGGTTGACACACCAACTGACAACATATGAGCAGGCTGCTTGGTCCACGCAAGCAGTCATAATAGAATAAAAGGATCCTCCTTGCAAGCTGGAAACTGGAACACACGTGGCAACCAGTGCGAGTCGATGAGAAGGATGGATGATGAAGATTGCAGCAGTCGCACGAAGATATACATGAAGGCATTGGCCGAGTGGAGGAGGCAAAGCAAGCTAGCAACCCCCCTCGTGTGTGTGTGCTTGAGGAGCTTGAGGAGCGATTTGATCACCATCTTGCAGCTCGCGATGCTTCATCTTTCTTCACGGGACTTTCCCCAAATCACAAAATACGTACGCAAAAGCCACGACACAAAATGACCATCGAGAAAAACGGAGCGGCAGCCAACTTTCTCGGGAAGAACACAGATCCGACACATTGGATCTGGGAAGACGGTCACACAACTTGGGCTGTTCATCTTGGGCGCTTTCCAGAACGAGGATGCAAAACCACCATTGATAAAACACGACTCCAACGCAGCAGACTTCCTTGACAGTCATCACTGGATTTTGAGCTGGGACCTCAGACCACCAGCACACTCTTCTTGTCACTGGACGTGTTGGTCTTCACGCCACGTTCAAATCGCGACGAGCACGACACAATCATGCAGTCCGAAGAACCTGAGACGTCGGAAGGTGACGATGACATGTCGGCCAGGTCGAACTTGTATTCGTCTTCGAATGCATCGTTGTCGTACAGCTGGTCGTCGTCGTCGCCTTGGCTAGTATCCATAATGCAGTCGTCGTTGTCGTAATCAACGCGGATCTACAAAAACAAGACATGGCAATTGCTCTCAGTCAGCATCTGGCTGGTTTACGGCTACAACTACTGCTCTATACACAACACACCTCCTCGTATTTGTGGTTGTCGTAGCAGTCCATTTCCATAGCATACCGCACTTCGGCATCAACGTAGCCATTCCGCGCATTGTACATCTCCTCGTCCTCTTCCGCTTGCATCACGGCATCGTCTTGATCCTGCATGCACTCGACGTCGTCCAGTCCCATGATCGGAATTTCGCCCAGTCCGTATTGGTACATCAGGTCGTACTCGTTCGATTCCCAGCGTTCACGGTTTATCCGGACCACTTCCTTCTCCGCCGATGTGATGGCAGACAAGGAAAGCCCTGCGCTCTCCAGGATATCCAAGCGCTCCTCAGGCTCGAGGTAGCCGTGGTCCATGTATTGTTCTCGGGTCACACGCCTGCAAATATTCCACCACTTTCAGTCATCGATGATCGAATGTCTCAGCGACAGAAGGTAAAGGTGACTCACTTGGCCTTGCGCTCGACCTCATACGAGTCCAGGCGGCGACGCGTGCGTCGGCGAACGTTCACCGACATCCCAAGCTGCATCCCAGCAATCGCATGACAGTCAGCACTCCCTGACGTCACCGCGCAGTCCCAATCGCAGTTACTCACCGGTACGCCATCCGACGACACTGTGGCCGTGTAGACCGTCGGTTCAAACTCGATGATCTCGGCGTCTTCAAAGTGCACCGATTTGCTCTGCTTGGGTTGCTTGTGCTTCAACTCGGACACTTGGTCTGCCAACTCAGCTGCATCCTCTGGGTCCTGGTCGACGTCATCATTGTCATTGACCTCTTGGTTCGAGCTCAGCGCGGCCGCGACCTCTGCCTTCATGTCGTCCTTCTGGACCAGGGGCGTCTCACACTGCTCCTCGGCGCGCACTCCGGTCATGGCTTCTGCTTCCAGTTCTGCTGCGTGGCTTTGGGGACCGACCACGGGCACTGCGTGCGTGTGTGTGTGTGTCTGTGCGTGTCCCGACCGCCAACTACTCGTTGTGATACTCGACACTCGCACTGTGTGAGGTCGTGTTCAAGCAAAAGAAATTCTGACGGGCGTCTCACAGAGCGCCTCCCCCCAACAAATAAAACCTTGGACCCCGCTCGCGCCAAAACCCGCACCCCTCTCCCTCTGGGAACAGAACGCGGCTGCAACTGAACCCCTAATCGGTGCCACGCTCGCGGGTGCGCGCGGTGATTGGCTGAAAACCGGACCGCACAACGTGGCGATTGGTCGAAAGGCGCGCCCCAACCCAGGTGTGTCACTATTCGCGCCCACCGGGTGGCGGAACTGGCGCGATTTTCGGAACACTCGGTGCTGACTGCTGGGCAGTGCTTTGACACGCGAATAGTGACATGAGAATTTCGATTCCGAGCCAGCAGCAGGATGCGACGTTGGTGGCTTGTGCGGCGTGAGGCCTCAGCAGAATTTCTCTGCGTGCAGCGAGTTGGGAGCGATGGAGAACACGTTGTGCGCGTGATGTGGCGCTATTTGGTCACTCAAGCGGTTGTTGCATGTCCTTGGGATGATCCATCCTCTCTGGCTGGCTCCTTGCAACGTTCTATGTATCCATCCCATTCGCCAGCGTGACGCAGTTGCCGTTCCGCACCACGTGAGACGATGGAAACGGAACCGACAGCGACGCACTGGCGTTGATCAAGAAGAGCAAGCTGTTGACGAAGGATCACAGTCGACGTACAGTATTGACACCAGCCTGAACACAGGCGATTGCTCGCCTTGAGAAGGGCGGCATCCTCACGTCCGTTCGTGGAGTCGTTCTGATACATGATGCAGCTCTGGATGAAGATGTGTCGGCTACATACATCAGCCGCACAAGAGCTCGCTTGAATCATCAGTGCTGCTGCACCGCACGAACGAGAACAACAATATTGACAATTATTGGATGCCATGGTGATGCCCCATGGGTCACCCATCCTGGTCTACGTACAGTGACCGCGGCAAGAGACGACTACGGGAGCGCAATCAGTCACTTGGCAGAAATCCTCAGTCTGTTGCGTGTTCATCCGTTTCTTTCACCCGTTACGGTAGCTAGGTGGACGTCGCAGGCGGCTTTACAAACGCTGGATCGACTTTCAGCACGAAGATCGCATCGGAGAGGACGTAGTATGGCTGCCGCATGTCGCCTCGACAGAGGTACGGAACGCGACTAAACTGCAGGAGCTGGAAGCCTGCGGGCTGCAGGACGTTGCGTAGCAAAACAGATGCAGCGGCTTCAAAGGAATCGCCATTGGCACAGAGACCGCCCTGCATTGGCAGTCGCTCACTTGGGGCGACGCGTTGGGTGCCGACTTCGACGAACGCCGAAAACGGAAGAACAACTGCCAACAGGAACAGACCCTGGATGTTTAACGGGGAGGCAAGGACATGCAGTGTTGCGTGAGACCACCGAGGAGAAATAAATCTGGAACGAAGCACGAAGACGACCAACCGTTTCAGGATTGAGCATCTCTCGGATTTGATGCAGCATCGTCATCGGTTTGTCTGCGCGATCCAAGACGTTGAGCATACTGCAGACAACTAGATGGTTATCCAACTACGTCGACAGCAGCACCACCACATGCTCGTACCTGATGATCTCGAATGGCTGTTGAGCCTGGACATTAGGATGCGCTAGGTCGCACGTCTCGATGGCGTTGTATCCGCGCTGATTCAAGCTCCTGACCATTGGTGCGGACACCTCTGTTGTCGTCACTCGGTCCACAAGAGACGCTAATGACGCAGTAACGTTGCCATCACCCGCTCCAATGTCGAGCAGCGAGTCGCCCACTCGCTGCTCTCGGTGGAGCAATGTCTGGATCTGGGCTTTCGACAGCACGAACATCTGCCCGCCTGCAAGTTCACGTTGACATCAGCCACAAAAAATCACGTCATTGTTCTAGCTCGGTCTCTCTACACGTACGTCCAAGCATGCCATTCACATCTGTGAGTGAGTAGAACGCGCCCAGCACCGTCGACGCGAACGATTCCATCATAGTGCCACCTGTGCAGCTCTGACAAGATAGCACTTCACTGTCAGCCAACCAACACCGCAAGTGAACCACAGCACCGGCACAGCAACATGCTGTATCAGCAAGCACGTACGTCCAAAAACGTCTGTGTCTCTTCATCGCAGTCAAGCTGCACCCAGGCGCGCTGGAGTGCCGGATCGCTGTTCCACGGCCACGCGTGCAACAACAATAACCACCGCAATCAAAACCAACAAGCACCACCATATGCATTATGACATGGCGCGTCCATACAGTCGATCGAAGCGCACGTCGTATTCGATGCGTGGGAGCCCGAGGCTCGGCATCCGCGCCCGTCGGGACGCCTCTCGGACCCAGCTCCGCATGATGACCACTGCCCAGCACAGCCCTCGGTTCTCCGGATAAATTAGACTCGTCCGGATAATAATCGATTTACAGTCATTTTCCATTAAACCCCTCATGGGGGGCAATATTGCAGGGTATTCTACTCGTCGTCCAAGTCGATGGCGTTTGGGTCCTCTGCTTCGACGACTTGCTCGGTTGTGGATGGATTGTCATTACATTCTTTCGTGTTGTCGTCTTCATCGTCGATCTCGATCTCATTGGGGTCTGCAACGGCTTGAATCGGAGCTGTGCCTGTGAAGGGCGAAGTGAACACATGCGGCAGCTTCAGCAGCTCCAACAACATATCGGTTTGTGGGTTGCCGTCTCCATGGATACCGCTCCAGGACGCTTCCTGACCATGCGGAGGTGCTGTCATGACGAAGTCTGTGAGCCATTCACCCTCGACCTTGTGCGTGATGCTTTTCTCCGTCATGAACTCGGTCAGTCGAGTTCGCACCCATTCAATGTCGCTGGCATCGATCTTCATCTCCTCTGCGGGGACTCGTGGTGCGTATTTGCTAGCAGATGCAAGGTGATGCGTTGCACGCAGAATCGCAAGCCATTCCAGATCGAACATCACTTTGAGTTCGTCGTCAACTGGCTCGCTATCACCAGGGATGTCTAGCACCTGCAAAAAGTCTCGTTTTGGGAGGCACTTGTCGAGTGCCAGGAACTTGGTCATCTCCTGCTGTGGAGGCGCGTCGTTACCTTCGTTAGTGTCTTCACTTGGCTTCTCAGTGCTCGCCGCAGATTGCTGGTGGCGGACAACGGCAGCGAACTTGACGTGCAAGTGGGCAGCGAACCAGTGCTCTGGGCGCAGTTGAAACAGCAAGAATTCACCGGCTGGACTGCCAAGCGAATTCGACTGCACTTCTTGCTGGAAGAATGGCTTCACACGCAACAATCGCTGCACGTCGCCATACTGTTCGATGCCGCGCGGCCAGTCGTGGGACAAGAACGCATTGAGCTTGTGTTTATCTTGCTGTTGGACGTGCGAAAGCTGGTACACTTCAAGCTCTCGGACGTGATAAATGCTCCGCATCGTCCCATTATCGTACGGCATTGTCTCGTAATGGCCCGCCGTGTAGTCCTGCTGCTTGTAGATACCGGAGATGCCACCGATGCGCAGGCCGCCGACGCGGATCACACCGGCGGCGCCCAAATAAAACATGTTTGGGGCAACCCAGCCACCGTAATGCAGCTCATGGAGATAGTTGGACGCTTCGTGGTTGCCTCCTACGAACACGGTGAGCACAGGCGCTCGCTTTGCTTGGGAATAATAGCGATGGAACGCGTGCATTGCTCGATACTTGGGCGGACACGCGAGCGTGGCGAGGTCCTTGGAGTTGCGCATGCACTCAAAATCACCGCAGCACAGCAGAAGTTGGATGGGACGCGATGGATCCATCTCGTTGATATACTGGATCGTCGCGTAGATGTCGTCCAGCAAGCCATGGGCACATCCAACCACCGCCACTCGCACCATCTTGATGCTCTTTGATGCTGTTCGTTCGTGCAAGCCATCCACCAACGCCAGATAATATATGAAATAGTATATTTATGCGAATAGTATATCTTTGTATTTTTCTGCTTGGCATCGTCACAGTGCATTGTGTGATCTCTTTATGTCACTGTTAGCCTGAGCTGTATTCATGCTCCAATTAACACAGACAAATCGTCGTTCCTTTTTACTTTGCTGTACTGAAGCGCGAACGGAGTCACGGTTTGCAGCGACCCTGGTTCTGGACGTGGCTCATTGCAGTCGAATGCTTCCTCACTGACTGATTGCAGTCGATTGCTTCCTTAATGAGTTATTGAGCAAGCATTCGACTGCAGGTCCGGCAATGCTTCACCAGATGGCAGCGAAAGTGCTTCACATCCGTCGGCAATTTCGGCAAATTGTGCAGCTCGCTCTCGAATCTCGGTGCTGACTAGCTCAAGAACGAGGCAAATCACGCTGTGTCGATGACAAACCAAATGCAGCACCAGGCTCATACATGTAGCACGAGCTCTGGTAGCAGCAAGCCCAGCAGTTCGACGGTATCATCCGGACAAGAAGAGGATTAGAATGAATGGATTCGACGTCGACGCACCCACTTCCATGCGCGGCGCACCCATCATTTTGACAGCAAATCTCTTCAACGGATCATTACACGCTAGCTTTGGCGTTTCCTGTGGCAAACTCAACGACACAAGAGAAATTTCGGTGACGCAGGATCAATTGGCATTGCCCATGTGAACGTCAACGACCGCGCCATTCAACAAAGGCCGCCGCAGCACCGCACCAAGAAATCTTCGGCCGCCACCCAGCATCTCGCCCACACACGAGGAAGCTGGAAGCCACACCAACCCACAACAACCGCACACAGCGATGGAGATGAACGCTGAACGACAGGCAGGCTCCAGGTGCGCGAATCCAGCTGGTGCCGTCATCTCACGCCATGCGTTCCCGAGTCCCGTTCACCCACACAACAAGGCAAAGGAGCCAACGCGCTGGGTGTCCACCGCCAGTCGTCGAAGCCATTTGGACGCAGCGCCAGAGCGCCCATCCATTGGTCCCAGGGACCATTGGACAGCCCATCCAGCGTGTGCGCAACCGAACCGAGTCGACCACGCACGCCACTTGTCCTGGACGCGCACGTGGCTCGCGTGTTCACGTGCCAGTGGCATTCGTTCTCCGCAGGCTGCGCTTCTTGTTCTTCGCGCTCGCATTTCTCCGCGCTCTCCACCTTCGAACCGGCATCCTCTCGTCGTCACGCGCACTGGCGTGACCCCAACCCCTTTGCCAAGGCAGCCGATCCAAGCACCCGCAGCTCACACGTCACAGGAGTGTTGAAGTTGGCACGAGCCTTGATCGATTGAAGGGACGGGATAGGGCTTAGGGCTTCGCTTCAGCCGCGGCAGACGACGCTGATTGGTTGCCGATCACGCCATCTGCCAATGAGATGTGGGCATTTTAACCCGGAGCGAAAAATTTCCAAGAACCTTTCCGTTTACAATCGCGCTCAGGTTGATCTTGGCTGGAACAGCACGCCGGGTCACACCCTTTCGGTCCGGGTACTGGGGTGAAGGCGTCGACACTTGGCTCTGGCACCCCAACGCAGCTGCCCATACGCTCTTTTGCACCTCCAAGCTCAAGGCCTCCAACACCAAGGCAACAACCCCAAGCGATCGCGCCACACCCGATTACCACATACCCTCACCACCATGGTTTCCTCGACCCTCGATGTCAACGCCCCACCCTTCTACCCTTCCGTGAGCTGGTACCCTCGCATCACGGACGAGTACTACCTGGAGCGCCCACACAGCCCCGGCAAGAAGGGGTTTGTCATTGCGGACGCGTTCGAGGCCCACCTGAACATTCCGGATGAAGAGCTCTTTGACTCCAAGTTCCACCCCATGACGCCTGAAGAGCTGCTGGAGCTGGACCAAGTCGATGAGATCAATGAGATTCTCGCCGAGCTGGAGCTGCTGGAGACGCAGGAAGAGCTACACCGCCGCTTGACGGAGAAGGCCCGCGACCTGCGCTCGAACTCGGACGTGGAAGCAGAAATTCGCAGCTTGCTGGCCAAGTCGAAGAAGGTTGTGCACGACCTGAAGAAGGCACCGAAGGAGAAGGCGCCGTACCATGCGAAGAAGAACGCATTTGCTCATGTCCACCAGCCACGTGCGCAGTATTAGGTTGCCACGCGGCCCAATTTTGACGGACGATGTTGAAGAGGCGAAGAACGAAGTGACACTGGGAATCCTGCCCTGCGCTGACACCACACCCATTCATGCACGCACACGAAGGCACAGAAACAACAGACACTCCATCGAAACCAACGCACCCGACCGCTCCCGCTTGCGCGCAGCGCACGCTTGCGCCCAAGTGCTGGCGCGCGGGTCTAATCCACCAGCTCAAAAAAGCTTCACACGAAAGAATCGACGATAGTAAACCATAGCAGCGCCAGGGTATTTAGCAAAAAGGACGGAAATGTCCGATGTACATAGCAGGACAAGCAGAAAAAAAAATAGCAGAAGACGACGATGTAGCAATAGAAAAATGTAAGATGGAGTGAAATCATTAACCGCCGCACTCGCCTCGGCTGTCTCCTCGCCGTCGTGTCGTTTGCAAGAACAGCGAAATGCCCAACATTGACACTCTAGCTTGATGTTGCCGTTTCCAGGAGTGGCGGCGATGGCGAATCGTTGGCCACGCTATGGATGGACATCTCCATCAACTTGGCTGATGCGGTGGATATGATGTGCAACAACAATGAAAGACTGCCGTCCATCGCTATTTCCATTGAACGAGGCTCGTGCCACATGATGCCACATCACGCGACGCTTTCGGGGCGGTGTCCCCTCCTTCAATTCGCATTCCGTCACGTGAGCATGAAGGCGCCAGGGAGCGCGACAGATCTGAGTGCGTTGATTAAAGATGCCGAGCATTTCGAATATCTGGACGATTACGCTTGGACGAATCTGCGTCAAGCACTCAAGTATGAATATCTAGCACCCTGACGGCATCAATACGCTTGTAACGCGATTTGGAATCACAGGCGCAACCCGACGAAGCAGCTCACGCGTTTGCTGCAGCTGAGACCTCACTGGAAGGATTCAGTAGCACGGAAACTCACTCTCCCGCCTGCGTACGGGGGTGACGCGGCGTTGTTTGCGGTCATCCTCAAGCTTGGAGTTGATCCAAATTCTCGCGAACCCGATCAAATCCCAGTCTCTCCTGGAAAGACCCAAAGGTCGAACAACAGGCCGCTGCTCAACCAAGCCCTCATCACATCGTCAGTCGAGTGCTGTGAGCTGCTTCTGAAGCATGGTGCAGATCCAAACATCCAGGTCCAGCTATTTAACTGTGTGTCGATACCTGCCGTTGGTTGACCCTCGGTGCTTTGGCTTTAGGATGATGGTGTCAATCGGCCACCGCTTCACGAAGCGGCTGCCAGAGGATCGGCTGCCTGCTGCGAACTGCTGCTTCGGTATGGAGCTGACCCAAACATCAAGGTATTGCGTCGTCTCGTTGCTCCTAGGTCGTACAACTCTGACAGTGTTTGGTGTAGGAGAGAAACCGATCAGCGATCAATAAAGCGGCAGAAGCAGGCTCTGCTGAATGCTGCGCGGTGCTGATCCAATATGGAGCCGATCCAAAAGATGAGACTGTGCGCTGCGCATTATCCTGGTTTGATTGGATCTCAATCGACTCACGCCCAGTGTATCGTAGCTGAGAGAACCACCACTGCTTAACGCTGCCTCTGCCGGATCTGTTGCTTGCTGCGAGTTGCTTCTGAAGCGTGGATGTGATCCAAACGCAAAGGTGCGCTAGCGGCTAAGCGTGACCGTCGATGCCACCATTTGGGCCCAACATGTCGTTCCGCAAAGTACCACTGGCGTCACGGCACTGCACGGTGCAGCAAGTTATGGCATGGCCGAGTGCTGCGAACTGCTCCTGAAACATGGAGCTGACCCAACCAAACGGGTGCGTTGACACAACTCGATGCGCCTGTGGGCTCGCCACTGACTGCTGCTTTACGTGTGCGACAGAACCATCAATGGGATATTCCGCTGCATTTGGGCGCGAAATCAGGATCAGCCGCTTGCTGCGAGTTCCTGCTACAATATGGTAGTGACCCCAACAGCATGGTATCTCAGGGCTCAATGTGTTAGGTCGATATCCTTGGTTGCGCTAACTTGCGTGCACCGGGCGTAGGACAACGACGACTCCACGCCACTGCATCGAGCCGCCTCTGCGTCGTATGTCGAATGCTGCGAGATGCTCGTGTCTTATGGGGCCGACCCAATGCTCAAAGATGGAAAAGGGCAGTTGCCGCTGCAAGTCGTGCAGCCCGACGATGACCCTACTCGACTGTTTCTCACAAGCCACTACTTTGAGTGGGACGCCAAGTTTTTTCGAGAATTATGCGAGCAAGGAAAAGCAACAGTGCTCAGGCAATACCTCGACAACTTTCGGCTTATTCCGCATCCGCCACGCCAAACATCCCGAGTCAAAGTCTTTTATCACGATGTACGAGCGCTTGTGTTCTCATGCGAAGTACAGTATGCGGCTAAGTGGTGTTATATTCACAGCTATATCGTTTCTACGGCCCACCGTGGCTGTCGATCAACGACACGCCACTGTACCAAGTGTTAAGTGGCGAGGACGAGATCCCGTCGCTTGTGGATCATCCAGTCTTCGAGCACGTGCTAAACCTGAAATGGGCACCATTCGAGTCGAATAAAGAGGCCTCCAGTGTCCTGGCGGCGCTGCGTAATGTGTTCTACGCCCTCAAGTTCCAGATTGGGAAGGCGCAGACGCTTTGCTTGGAACCGAAGAAGACGTTTATCCACAAGTTCGACAGCTTTGGACGCCTGATGTACATCAGCGAGTCGCTGTGGTTTCTGGTATTGCTGGTGTCGACGTACTGGAGTTTTGTCTCAGTGGACGCTGTCGCTGGACGTGACATCTCGATGATCTCGGCAGTCTTTCTGTTGAAGATGGAGGCATTGGATTGGAGCAAGCGTCGCTGGTCATATTTCAAAGAAACAACCAACTGGATCAACCTCGTCGCCTATGGTGGCGTGCTCGTGCTTGGGATTTTAGCTGCCGCCGATTTCGATTTGCCACACCTTGACATTACCAGATCATTGTTTATTGTGTTGCTATGCTTCTGTGGGTTGGAATATCTGCGCATGGTGCCACTCACCAGCTTGCTCATTGCCATCACCTTCAAAATGGTCAAGGATGTTGTCAGGTTTGTCGTCCTGTACGGTGTGTTCCAGATTGGATTCAGTGGCTCGTTCTTCTTGCTGTTCCAACACGAAGACAGTCGCTACAACTCGTACGGCGAAGCGTTCCTCGCAACGTTCTTGATGTTGTTTGGCGACTTTGATGCCGACTTGTTCTTGCGTCTGGAAGGCGTGAAGGCGGTCGTGGCAAACGTGCTGGTGCTGTTGTATTTGGTGGGTGCGATGGTGATGCTGATGAACTTGCTGATTGCGAYGATGAGTACGAGTTACCAGGAAGTGCTGGATAGTGCGAAGGCGGCGCAAAGTATTGCTCGTGCGGAGACGATATTGCGGATGGAGAGTTTGCTGCCGCATCGTTTGCGGGCTTACATGTTTGAGCAATCGTTTCACTGGAACGCACATTGCCAGCGCGCCTATCGAATGCATGCACACGATGAAGCCGAGGAGAAGGCAAAGCGTGACGCATTATTGAAACGTGATGACGACTTGGTCGAGACCGAAGAGCTTGAGACAGAAGCGACCGAAGCGTCTGAGGATGGTGGCAGCTCTGCTCAGGTCGAAAAGTCAAACGCCCCGCTTCTGGGCACCATTGCCAATTCTCAAGACACGGTGGACTCAGACGCTCAGACTGGCAAAACAGCAGAAGAGCGACCAGTTGCTACCACGGCTGAGAATGCCATTGAAGAGACGAACAGCCCATCGCAATCGCAATCGGCCAGTGCAACCCAAGTGCCAACGGTGAAAACACTGAGGAAACCAAACCACAAAACTAAGAGTCGTTTGAGACAGATATACGCCGGGGCAAGGACGCGCCCGCAGCTCGACGATTGCGAGTACCTCGAATATGTCGACGGCAACGAAAACTTCCAGAATGATCTACAGCAAGCGCACAAGAAGCTGGAGACCAAGCTAGAAAAAAATCAAGAGCAGCTGGCGCAGCAACTGGACGTTCTCCAACAGGAATTGAAGCAGTGAAAAGACTGGCGCAGCGACAAGAACAACAAGCGAAACAGCAAGAGCTGCAACTCGAGGTAAAGACAGAGAGCGTGCTGGCCAAACTGAACGAGTTGCAGCGACAACTTATCGGCGACTGTGGCAGTGGCAGTGGCCCCACGGTGTCCTCTCCAACCAAGAGATTCAGTTTCAAGCGCTAGATCAACTGCACGATGGTGGATATTTGATATGTTAATCACAACAACACGGCCTGAAAATAGTGAGTTGCTTGTTGCGGTGTGGCACTGCCACACCACACACCAGGCGCCTCTTCAGTGCCACGCTTCCTCGTGCTATCCCCACCATGACAGCAATCAGCTGCACAGACGACCTGAGCAAGGAGGTGAAAGATGTCGAGCTTCCGGAAGACCTAGACGACCATGTGCTTCAAGTGATAAAGTGCGTAGTTTGCAGTGCGGTGGCACTACCAGTCTCTGCAGCTAGTTTCGTTATGGCGCAATTTGTTGCAGACGCGACCCAACCAAGCAGCTGGCGCGTCTGGTGCAGCTCAAGCCACACTGGAAGGATCCATTGGCATCCATGTTTGCCGGTCAACAGTTGGGCGGGGGCGACAACGCTTTGCTGTTGGCCATGCTCAGGCTAGGAGCTGAGCCCAACCAGCCGCTTCTTGCTGCCGCGAGAGCATCGTCCATCGAGTGTTGCGAATTGCTTCTACAACTGGGCGCAAACCCGAACTTTCAGGTCGGCACTTTAGTGCATCCCCACCATCACTGCTTACTCGTGGGCTTCGCGAGGACTCACAACCTAGTTTCTTGTTTAGGACAGCGAAAGGAGGACAGCTCTCGGCGAAGCTGCTGCACAAGCGTCGGTCGAATGCTGCAAGCTGCTACTGCGATATGGAGCTAAGCTAGATGATAACGTATGTGCGTTGTGCGAGGTGTCGATGAGATTGACACTCGTGGCCGACGTTTTGTGCGTAAAACAGGCTGCCATCTCACCACTGATTGACGCCGCGAGTGCCGGATCCGTCGCCTGCTGCGAGCTGCTGTTGAAAAACGGTATCGACCCAAATACGCAGGTACGTGTGGCTCTGCATGGGATCCTCGGCAGTGCCGGCGTCATGGGACACCACTACCTCGGGTTTGCTCCGCAGGATACATATCACAGCACACCACTGCACAAAGCAGCAGAAGGTGGTCACGTCGAATGCTGCGAGATGCTGCTTGAGCATGGGGCCGACGCAACGGCATTCGTATGGACAGACAGCCACATACATGCTGGTTCGCTGAAAATCTGACTGGGCAAACGGATGTACTGCAGAACAACTACATTGCGACCGCGTTGCACTTCGCTGCGCTCTCAGATTCTGTCTCGTGCTGCGAGTTGCTTTTGCAAAGGGGCTGTGGCCCAAATGTTCAGGTATCTGGAACTGCAGAAGCGACCAGATGATAAACAACAACTCAGCATTACTCTGACTGTGTCGCAGACGGTCAAAGGAGAGACTGCGTTGCACTTGGCCGGAAGATCTGGATCTGCCGCGTGCTGCGAGCTGCTGCTACAACACGGCAGCGACCCAAATGCACGCGTACGGCAATCTGTTGCTCACTGCTGTTTTGGTCACTAACATTTCTTCCCAGGATATTGATGGTTCAACGCCACTTCATGAAGCAGCGAGCGCGTCAGTTGTCGAGTGTTGTGAGCTTCTCGTGTCTTACGGTGCAGATGCGATGATCAGAGATTCTCGAAGCCGATTGCCGTTGCAACGCGCGCGACGCGATGATGATGCCACTCAGGGATTCTTGATCAGCCAATACTTCGAGTGGGATGCCGATATGTTTCGAGACCTGTGCAACCAAGGGAGCACAGCGGTTCTCGGACGTTATTTGGACAGCTTTCGCATTATCCCGCATCGGCCCCACCATCCAGCACGAGTCAAAGTCTACTACCATGACGTACGAGTGCCTATGGATATCTCGTATTGCCATTCGTTGTACTGATTATTGTTGTGGTGCCTTCGCAGCTCCATCGCTTCTACGGCCCTCCGTGGTTGCCGATCAACGACACACCACTGTTTCATCTATTGAATGGTTCGGACGATATCCCATCCCTCGTCAATCATCCCGTGTTTGAGCACGTGCTGAACATCAAGTGGGCACCACTTTCAGGCAACGGCAGCGCGAGGAACATGCTTGAGGCTCTTCTGTTGCTCATTGTCATGGCAGGGACGTTCCAGATCGGTGTGGTGCAGTCATATTTTGTTGATCCAAGCAAATCACTTGTTCGGCACTTCAGCGGGTTTGGGCATGTGATGAGCACGAGCGAGGTCCTACTGTTCATGCTTCTGCTGGTCTCCACTTGTCATAGCTTTGCCTCCGCAAACTCAATAGTTAGTCGCACCGTGTCGATGGTGTCAGCCGTGTTCATGCTAGCGCTGGAATCGCTCGACTGGAACAAGCGCCGTTGGTCCTTTCTCCGCCATCCAGCCCACAGCGTCCGTCTGATCACTTACTGCGGTGTATTCAACCTGGGATTGGTGTCTTCAGCTCAACCAGCGCTGACCGACATCGATATGGCCCAAGCACTGCTCTTTGTTATGCTGTGCGTTTGTGGTCTCGACCACCTGCGCGTGGTCACCCTCGCTAGCTTGCTCATTGCCATCGTATTGAAGATGATCACGAACGTTTTCACCGTCATTGGTTTCTGTATGGTTTTCCAGATTGGATTCAGTGGCTCGTTCTTCTTGCTGTTCCAACACGAAGACAGTCGCTACAACTCGTACGGCGAAGCGTTCCTCGCAACGTTCTTGATGTTGTTTGGCGACTTTGATGCCGACTTGTTCTTGCGTCTGGAAGGCGTGAAGGCGGTCGTGGCAAACGTGCTGGTGCTGTTGTATTTGGTGGGTGCGATGGTGATGCTGATGAACTTGCTGATTGCGAYGATGAGTACGAGTTACCAGGAAGTGCTGGATAGTGCGAAGGCGGCGCAAAGTATTGCTCGTGCGGAGACGATATTGCGGATGGAGAGTTTGCTGCCGCATCGTGTGCGCGCTCACATGTTTGAAGCTTTGGTTGGCTTGTCTGCGAGCCGCAAGCTTCATGCTCTCCACGACACGGAGCAGAAATCAACACGTGATTTATTCGACGCAACAGATGCTTCTTCGGTCCAGACGAATGTGTGTGATGGAGCTGTCGGCGTGACAAAACGAGTTGAAGCTGGATCGCGACCAGTGATGCCCGCGCCCAGGAAACCCATTTGGCGAAAGATGAAGCGTTCTCGAAAGGACTTTGTCGAAACGCTTACGAACCGTCCTTGCCTCACGGATTGTGTTGTCTTCGAGTACGTTGGCATGAAGCACAGTATTGCTCACCATGATCTACTGCACCGACAAACAGTAATGGAGGCAAAACTGGAAAAGAATGTGGTGCAGCAAGCAAAGAACCATGAAGAACTGGTGCGACAACTGGAATTTGGTCGAGAAGAGATGCGCAAACGGGCTCGAAGGCAAGAAATGCAAGCAAACCACCAGGGGTTCCAACTGGAGTCACTGATGCAAACTTTGTTGACCAGAATGGATGATTTGCAGGCGGTTGCGGTCAACTCGGATCGTGGCAACGCTTCATCCCACCGCACCCAAAATGCGTCGACGTGAAGCGATAGATCGTGTGACATTGTTCATCCAACACTTGCAGAGTACCTAGGAATACATTTGGAGGGCCAGGATAGCACGTACTACGATGTATTGCACACGGTGACATTACCACTAGCCTCATGAGCCGTTGTGCCATCACGGTGAGGATGCGGTCAACCGCTCAATGCCCTAGTGTGCTCCGTGCCACTGGCACCCCCATGTGCGTGCATCATCCGACTTTGTGTGATCCGACAGCCAAATGAGGCCGACAAGATGTAGAATAAGACTCCTCTGAGGATCACCAAGGATACGAATGCCAGGTACGGCATAGCGCTGGATGTGATTGCCAGCAGGTGTCGATTCGGCTGCGTCCCAAGCAGCTCTCGCATGCACAATAAAAACGAGAGCATGCGCATGAAGTTCGGGGTGCTCGTCGGCGCTGTGGTCTTGCGCGTTGCGGACGGCTGCGTCCACGACTTGCTCAACCACCGTTTGGTGACCCAAGAACAGCACTACAGCGACGACCACCCGTTCATCGTGGCCGAGCAGCGACGGCGCCTCGACACGGCCGATGCGACGGACGCTGACCCTCGCACCCAGAGCTACAAGACTGACGATGCATTCGCTCCGATCCGCATTGTACCGTATTGGCACAGTGACTTGCTCCATCGACGAGTTGCCAACAAGTCGCAGTGACTTGCTCCATCGCCTCATGCTGGATGCAGTGGCGCGCTTCAGTCAGATGCTGTCGGTCGTACCGGTCCAGGGCAAACTCGGAGCCAAACGGTCGTGCGACTTAACGTACAACTCGACACCCGTCGTATGTAAGACCGTGAGCGCGCACGAGATGTGTCTCGAGATGCCCATCCCGGACGACCACTTCGCAGCCACGCGCGTGTGCTCCAACTGTCTGAGCGACGACAATTGCAAGGGCAGCAAGTGCAACGCAACACCCGACGGGGGTGTCTCGGACGCTGACGTTGTCATCTACGTCCGTGCGGTCAATACGACGACGTGCGACGGAATGGTGCTCGCGTACGCCTCGGCGTGTCAGCTCGACCAGTATGATCGTCCGACGTTCGGCATGGTCAACTTTTGTCCCGACCTGATCGACCCAGCTCCGCTGGCGTACGAGACACAGCTCGCAACGGCACTGCATGAGATGACGCACGCACTGGGCTTTTCGTCGAGCCTCTTTGCGTACATGCGCAACAAGGACGGCACGCCCCGGACACTGCGCGATGCCGACGGCGACCCACCGCAACTGATCAACACGACGTGTCCGAATGGCAGCCCCATCGATTACTTCGACAACCCGAGCAGGACCACGGTGCAATACTACCATGAGCGTGGTCACAAGGTGGCCAAGATGGTCACGCCGACGGTCGCCAAGTTTGTGCAGGATCACTTTGGTTGTCCAGGCCTCACTGGCGCCGAGCTGGAAAGTCAGGACGACGGCTGTATGGGATCGCACTGGGAAGAGCGGTTGTTCGAGCCCGAGTATATGTCACCGGTCTCCAGTTTCGTCAACACCATCAGCGGTCTGACGCTGGCGTTCTTTGAGGACTCGGGCTGGTACCAGACGAGCAACGAGACCATATCGCGCCTGCACTTTGGTGCTGGCCGCGGCTGCTCGTTTGCCACCAGTAGATGCATCGACAAGGCAACGGAGACGGTGTTGCCGGCCGGGGTTGATCACTACTGCGTCGGCACCGAAGGTCAAATGTGCACGCCGGACGGGACAGCACGAGCAACCTGCTACATTGACGCTGGTTTCACCATCCCAGCGATCTACCAGTATTTCCAGGATCCTACCAAAGGCGGGCTCAACAACTTTGCCGACTTCTGTCCGACCATGAGCGGCTTTCCCTCTGGCGATTGCACGCTCCAGAGCAACCTCCCGCACCCTCCCAACAGCACGGACAACCTCATGGGTGAGACGTACTGCCCGACGTGTCGCTGCACCAAGTCGTCGCTGACGCTCCAAGAGTCGGACTGGCAACCATCTGCTCGTCGTCGTTCAGGTTGCTACGCCGTCCACTGCCCGACGACCAAGCTTGTGCAGCTGTCGGTGCCTTCTCCTGCTGGCGTCTCCGTGCTCAACTGCACCACGCCTGGTGCCTCCCTCACGGTCCCGGGCTATTCCGGCACCATCACGTGCCCGGATCCTCTTGTGGTGTGCGAGCGAACATGCCCACACGCGTGCTCTGGCCGTGGCACATGTGACTATTCGACTCGCACGTGCACGTGCAACTCAGGCTTTAGTGGAGCAGACTGCTCCGTGGGTGGCCCTGTCGTGGTCAAGACCACGCCGACAGACTATTGCGAACCGTTCACGGGCGTGGCCGTGACTAACTGTTCGGCTGGTTTTGCTGTCGCCACGATGGGGGAGACGTATTGCTCGACGTGCAAGTGCACCAAGTCGAGCCTTCACTCACAGCAAGGCGCTGACAGCCCAAAGTCCTACGGTTGCTATGACGTGCAGTGCGACAGCGCCAACACTGTGAAGCTCACACTACCTGCCGTACGTGGCCCTCCCCAGGTGGTCAACTGCACGATGGCAGGTACAGCGGTGGTGGTGCCGGGTTACTCGGGGACCATCACATGCCCTGATCCGAGCGTTGCTTGTGAACCTGGCTGCCCAAGGAACTGCTCGGGCCACGGCACTTGCAATGCGACGTCGCGCACGTGCATGTGCACAAGCGGATGGATGGGCGTGGATTGCTCCCGCTCATCGATGCCCATGCCGACACCGACGCCGACATCTGTGACGAACGTCACATTGCGTGCTGCGAACACTGCCCTCCGCATGTCGTCGTGGTCTCCGTTCGCATTCATGGGTTTCATCGCTGACATGCTCATAGCGGCATATCATGGATAATGTACATCTTGTTGATCAATTCTTCCAATTCTTTGTTCGCTGGCTGGGCTGATGCCATGCATGGAAAATGCCGGATGGTGCTTGTGCATCCAACCTGACATGGTCGTGCTCGTGATGACCATAATAAACTGACAGTAAGGGAAGGATCGTACCTCTTGACTGGAAGAAGCATCGCTGGTCGTGCATGACCATCCATCCATCCCGCTGATCGGCTCTTGCTTGGAATCCTAGCTTGCGCTGTGACATCACTCGAGTTTAGCCCATCGCTACTCCACTTTTGCGGCTTCCAATGGCTTCGCTGGGCGCCACTAGCTCGAAAATCTTGATCGACCTAGCTTGACGGCTTGCTGCGGTACGCGGAGCAGCCATCCTGATCATTAAGGATTTTCCGACACCGTAAACAATCTACAGAACCTGGTAGCCTGGTTAGGCGTTGGCAAGACACCTCGGACGCTGTGCCACCCAGCTAAAAGCTGTGGCAATGGCGATGACACTGGAACGTCTTTCGTCTGGGCGCAGATTCAGATTCGTTCATTTGACGAACTCCGTGCCCCATCGTGCCACACCACGCGTCGCTCCACGAAGCGACGCGATTGCTGCACGTAGCTATGCCCTCGGCGTGTTGTTGATGGAGATGCAAACGTTGTGGCTGACACGTGGTGCTTCGCAGCTCCTCATCTCACCGCTAATTGACGCAGCAGGTCGTGGATCTGTTGCCTGCTGCGAGTTGTTCCTGAAGCTCAGCGCGGATGTGAACGCACGCGTATGTTTAATGCCGGGGATGTGTTGGAGCAACGCTGAATGGGATTGCTTTGCAGGATAGCAAGAAGAATACGCCACTGCACAAAGCGGCAGAAGGCGGCTTCGTCGAATGTTGCGAGCTGTTGCTCCGGCACGGAGCTGACCTACGCGCATGCGTGAGAAGGCAGCACAGGGTCACTGGCGATGGCTGTTGCTAACCTACTGATGGCGACGTGGTGCGTATGGCTGATGAGAACGATGAAGGCCACCTTTCGCTGCATTTGGCTGCAAAAGCAGGATACACGCCTTGCTGTGAGCTGCTTTTACAATACGGCAGCGATCCAAATGCCCAGGTATCTATCTCGCTGCGCCCGATGACGGGATTAGTGTGGCTCACGTCAGTGAGCGACACAGGACAAATGCGGATCTACGCCACTGCATGAAGCAGCAGCTGCTGCATTCGTCGAGTGCTGCGAGCTTCTTGTATCCCGTGGAACAGATGTGACGATCAAGGACGATCACGGACGCATGCCACTGCAGCGCGCACACAGCGACGACGTGACTCAGGCGTTGCTCATCGGGTTTTACTTTGAGTGGGACGCTGCCTTGTTTCGACGGTTGTGTGAACAAGGCAAAGCCGCTGTGCTCCGGCAGTACTTGGACAACTTTCGCATCATTCCGCACCCACCGCGCCGGCCAGGTCGAGTCAAAGTCTACTACCATGATGTACGAGCGCGGTGGGTGTCCTGTGCTGCAACCAGTCGCTGATTCTTTTGTGTGCGCGCAGCTTTATCGGTTCTACGGAGAACCGTGGTTGCCAATCAACGATACACCGCTGTACCATGTGCTGAACGGTGCAGGTGAAATCGCCACGCTGGTTGACCATCCCGTGTTTGAGCACGTGATGAACCTCAAATGGGCACCCACCTACCAAGCCAAAAACGTTTTCGTCGTCCTTCTGATCGACCTTCTTGTGGGACTCGTCTTTCAGATCGGTTTGGTGCAGTCCATGTGTTTGGCACCAGACAGAACAGGCCTTAGCCAGTTCAGTGCCTTCGGACGACACATGTATTTCATTGAAGCGATGTGGTTTCTGGCGCTGTTGGTGTCGACCTACTGCAGCTTCATATCGGTAGATCTGACGGTTGCGCGCAACATGTCGATGGCCACAGCCACCGTGATGCTGATGATCGAAGCATTGGATTGGAACAAGCGGCGGTGGGCGTATTTCAAAGATGTAATCAACTGGATAAACCTGGTCGCGTATGGTGGCGTGCTCGCGCTCGGAATCCTGGCTGCAGCCGATCTCGACTTGCCACATCTCGACATTGCCCGAGCGCTGTTCATCGTGCTGCTTTGCTTCTGTGGTCTTGACTATCTCCGCATGGTGCCTCTGACCAGTCTTTTGATCTCTATCACATTCAAAATGGTCAACGATGTCGTCAGGTTCGTAGTGCTATATGGCGTCTTCCAGATTGGTTTCAGTGGTTCGTTCTTCTTGCTCTTCCAGCACGAAGGCAGTCGCTACAACACGTACAGCGAGGCGTTCCTCGCGACATTCCTGATGCTTTTCGGTGACTTTGATGCCGACTTGTTCTTGCGGCTCGACGGTGCCAAGGCAGTGGTGGCAAACGTGTTGGTGCTGTGTTATCTGGTGGGTGCGATGGTGATGCTGATGAATCTGTTGATTGCGATGATGAGTACAAGTTATCAGCAAGTGCTGGACAGTGCGAAGGTGGCGCGACGTATCGCACGCGCAGAGATCATTTTGCGGATGGAGGGCTTGCTGCCACATCGTGCTCGAGTGTACATGTTTGATCACGCGGTTCATGATGCAAACCTTCGTCATCGTCTTCATGCGCTGCACGATTCCGACCTGAAAGCCACGGGCGAACCAAAACCTGGAGCAAACAAGATGGATGCCCAAGAGACTGGAGGGATGAATCAACTTGCGGATAAGGAAGAATCGTCTTCGGGAGGCAAAAAAGCTGAGACTTCGAAGGCGCCGTTGCTTCGTCGGGTGGACGCTACTCATCACACACCGGGAGAAGGCGAACGTGCTCACCGTGCAACTACCAAGACAACTGAAGATCGACCTGCTGCTCACCCGGCTAACCTTGCTGTTGAGCGCACTTTTCAAGTTGACGGAGGCGCTGGTAAGCACCAAGAAGGGACGCCAATTCCACGGAAACAAAACAAAAGGTTAACTCGTCTGAGAGCGAACTATCGGAGTGAAAGCTTGCGCCCCCATCTTGGGGATTGCGTGCTCGTCGAATATGTTGATAGCGACGAAGGTTTCCAACGCGATCTCCAGCAAATTCAAGCAAACCTCGAGAGCAAACTGGAAAAGAGCCACGAGCAATTGGAAAGAAAGCAAGACCACTTGGTCCAGCAACTGGATCACCTCAAGCGCGATTTGATGGAGGAAGTACGAAAGCTCGAGCAGCGCCAAGAAAGTCAAGCAAAGCTGCACGAAGCTCAATCTACGCAGCAGGCGTCCAGGTTGGAAAGTGTATTGGACAAATTGATGATTCAAAGTAGCAGCGATATATCGTTCCGTACTGTATACTTGCTGCAGTTCACAGAGGCGCACATTCCGTTTACTTTTGCTTATAAACACATGTCGATGGCGTACCATCGTGACGTAAGATACGATATGCAGGCCACCCCACCACATGCCGCCGCTTTCGAGACACCTACTGAACGTCGTATGGCGCAGGTTCAGCGATCAAAGATAAAGGAGGGATTTTGCCATCGTTTACCGAGTGCAACCAGACGATGAATCGAGTGGAGCTTTGTCTAAACGGAAGCAACGGTCTGATGAAACATTTCGATTGGCCACTGCTGTGGCAATGCCAACGGTGGAACCGTTTTACTGGAACAAGCACCGTTGCTCATATCTCAGCGATGAAACCAGTTGACGTGCTTGTAGTGGATGTTGCTTTCAGCCGGTTGTGCTTACCACGCATTGCCATTGCTAGAGCTCTGTTCTTAGTCTTTAGTACAAGCAAGGTGCCACTACTTGAGTTTGTTAAGTGCTATCATCTTTAAGATCATCCAGGACGTCAACAAGTTCGTCATGCTGTAGGCAGAGCCGGGCTCTGGCTGTAGGATGTGTTCCAAATTGGTTTCAGCGACTTGTTTCTCTCGCTCTTCCAACACAAAGACAGTTGCTACAGCGCATACGGCGAAGCGTTCTTGGTGACATTCTCCCATGGACAGTTTACTTCCGTACCGTGTGTGTGTTTGACAGCTCAGATCCATGTTCCCGTGCTAATACTCACCATGAGCAAAGAACACAAGAGAAAGCTGCACAAAAAGAAAGGCACGAAGTCAAGCAAAAAGCGAGTCAAGCAGCAGAGCAGGAAGAAGAGAAAGATCCAAGGAACGCGGAACAAGCCGATAAAAGTAGAAAGAATAGCACGAAATACTGGAGGCATGGATTGCACCTGTGGCAAAATCGACGACGTGAGAGAGGAGGGCTCACCTTTGAAGTCAGCTGAATTGGCGTTCAGTAACAAGTCCTACTTCTGCTGGATATGGGCGGCATCCTGTTAGAAACGACAGGGATCAGTTCCACGCGCCATAAACCAGAAAAATAGCGAACCAGCAATATATCTTGTCGCCTTCGAAGAGCAGTTCAGCCTGAAGCGATATACTAGGACTTGCATAGATAGGTCGTCTTCCATGACTTGCGCGCTGTTTTGCACTGGCCCAGAACTGGTGTGGGCCACATTACATCACACCACCACTGTACGCCGGTTCACGATGTGTCCCCCCCCCGAGAATCCTCCTCGCGATGAATGCGGAATGGGAAAAGCTAGGAGCGTTGGTGAAGAATGTCACGTATGTTGAAATGATGTGGAGTGACGAGTGGGCTTTAGTGGTGGAAGCCATCAAGTACGGTTTAGTAGTCCCATTGTCGCGTTCGTCGCGCCCAGTCTGATCGCGTTCGATTGCAGGCTCAACCCAGTCGAGCAGCTCAAGCAATTGCTGCAGCTCAAACCTGAGTGGAAGGACTCACTGGCGCGCAGGTTTGCTGGCGATGTGTTTGAAAGCACCGGAAGAAGCGAGAAAGAGTTGTTGGCGCTCATGCTCCAATTTGGAGCTGATCCAAATGCGCGCTCCCCCATGTCAGTCGGGATGCTCAGACGGCGTCATCTCGGAGAACGGACAGCACTGCATCATGCCGCTGGCGTGGAATCCTTCGAGTGCTGCGAGTTGCTCTTGGAGCATGGGGCTAATCCAAACTTGAAGGTGATTGCTCTGGATGTACTAATCATCGTACTCGTCGTGCGCATACAAACAGTGTAAACGTTATGTCCAGGACTGCTGGGAACAGACAGCTCTCCACTACGCTGCCAAGATGGCATCGACCAACTGCTGTGAAGTGCTTTTGAAGCATGGAGCTGACATAAACCTGGCGGTAATTTCTCTTGAAGTCACATTCATCACGCTCGTTGTGAATCCTCTGACAACGCAAACAGAGCTACGGCAGGACGGCTCTCGGTCTTGGAATTGAAAATGGATCGCTCGAGTGTTGCGAGTTGCTAATTCGGCATGGAGCAGATCAAAGCGTGATGGTAAGCAGCAAACTATGGGTCCGAATACGCTGTCATCGACCTGCATAATCGCTGCATGGACCATCACAACGCCCAACGTGGAGCGGATCTCACCATTTTTGATTTGAACAACCGAAAGCGACGACGACTCCCTGAAGCTGTGAAGGAAGGTTCGATGACGTCGTGTGAGGTCATGCTACGACTCGGAGTGGATCCAAACGTCATGGTAAGCAGCGACGAACGGGTGCATCTGCAGACGTCCGATCGTGATCTCACGACCATCACCATGCTGATACTAACGAGTGACGGTGAGGCTGCTTAGGACGAAAACAAGAACACACCACTTCACGGTGCTGCTTCCCAAGGATCCATTGACTTGTGTGAGCTCCTACTACGGCACGGAGCGGATCCAACAGCATTGGCAAGTAGTCATGAATGGTGTCAACGCTGATGGGGAAACGGGAAACGCGCTCAAGTGGCTTTGTAGAATGGTGAAGGGCAAACACCACTGCATTGTGCTGCCAAAGCACGCTCTGTCGAGTTGTGCGCATTGCTGATCCAACACGGAGCCCCGCTCGACGTAGCGGTTAGTGTGGTTGATGATGCGACTTCGCAGTGGAGGCGTGTCGGCGGCCACTTCGTCATCATTTCATGACCGCTGTGGATCCTGACGAGTGGTGGTGGGGTGCTTAGGACGGAAACAAGAACACACCACTTCACGATGCTGCTTTTCAACGATCCATCGACTCGTGTGAGCTCCTACTACGGCACGGAGCAAATCCAAAAGCAGTGGCAAGTAGTTCTGAATGCGGTCTACGCTGATGGGAAAAAAATGCGCTAAGAGTGCGTCGTTGCAGAATGATGTAGGGCGAACACCACTGAGTTATGCTGTCGAAGCACGCTCTGTCGAGTTGTGCGCGTTGCTGATCCAATACGGAGCCCATCCCAACGATGAGGTACGGAAGCAATATCGATTCGATATTTCACAGTTGAGGTCTCACACGCGTGCGTCGCAGGCATCCACGTCACCTCTATTTGACGCAGTTTGTGCAGACTTAGTCACCTGCTATCAGTTGCTGCTAAAGCACGGTGCTGACCCAAACGTCCGGGTGTGCGTGACTGACCGCTCCGTAAAGTTGAGTGCGCAGCGCTAACTTGCGCTTGCGGTGCAGGGTCGTAATGGGAACACACCACTACATGAAGCAGCTGAGAATGGCTCTGGTGAATGCTGCGAACTGCTTCTTCAGCATGGAGCTGTTCCGGCACCGAAGGTAAACAGAACATGTATTGTTATGTTTCACCGGCTGCTTACGTTGCCTAAATGACCAACAGAATGATTCTGGGCGCATCCCACTGCATTTGGCTGCGCGTTCAGGCTCCGTTCCATGCTGTGAGTTGCTTCTACAGCATGGCAGTGACCCAAACACACAGGTTTGTTGCTACTCAAATCCAGTTCTCAATTTTTTGAGTTTACGTGCGACGTGGGCTGTAGGACAACAGTGGTTGGACGCCACTCCACGCAGCAGTAGAAGCTTCATTTGCTGAATGCTGCGAGATCCTGGTAGCGTATGATGCAGATGTGGTCGTCAAAGATGTAGATGGCCGATCGCCGCTGCGCCTGGCCAAGCCCAATGACGATTCGACCCAAGAGCTTCTGATTGCGCACTACTTTGACTGGGACGCCGATATCTTTCGACAGCTATGCGAACAAGGCAAAGTCGGGGCGCTCCGACGGTACTTGGACAACTTTCGCATCATTCCACACCCGCCACGCCAGCATGCACGCGTCAAAGTCTACTATCACGATGTATGATCTCCCGACGGCTTGATGTGTACGATATAGTGCATGCAGCTAATGTGTGGTGCCTCACAGCTTTACCAGTTTTGCGGACCACCGTGGCTGCCGATCAAAGACACACCTCTGTACCATGTTTTGAATGGCTCAGGCGACGTCCCCTCGCTTGTTGACCACCCCGTGTTCGAGAGCGTCCTAAACACCAAATGGGGCGACGTCGGTGCAGAATCATCAGGCCGGGTGTTTCTAGAGTTGCTCAAGTTTCTCATCGGAATGGTCCAATGTCTTTGGCGCAAGCCAAGGAGCACGTTCCTCTCGACCAGCCACGGCTTTGGACTGGCGATGTACATCTGTGAGTCGCTGTGCTTCTTGGCGCTGCTTGTGTCCACATATTGCAGCTTCGTCTTGACCGACACGGTTGCTGGTCGCGGCATCTCGATGACCACTGCTGTGTTGATGCTGACGATGGAAGCGCTTGACTGGAACAAGCGGCGCTGGTCTTATGCCAAAGACGCCACCAATTGGATCAACTTGGTCGCCTACGTCGGTGTACTCACTCTGGGCGTCCTGTCTTCGGTTGAGTCACACTTCCCGCACATCGACATTGCCCGAGCAATCTTCATCGTGCTGCTGTGCTTCTGTGGACTCGAGTATCTTCGCATGGTGCCACTCACCAGTTTGCTCATCGCCATCACCTTCAAGATGGTCAAGGACGTCATCAAGTTTATTGTCCTCTACGGTGTGTTCCAGATTGGTTTCAGTGGTTCGTTCTTCTTGCTCTTTCAACACGAAGACAGCCGCTACAACACATACAGTGAAGCGTTCCTGGCGACGTTCCTGATGTTGTTTGGTGACTTTGATGCCGACTTGTTCTTGCGGCTCGACGGTGTGAAGGCTGTGGTAGCGAACACATTGGTGCTATTGTATCTAGTGGGCGCGATGGTGATGCTGATGAACTTGTTGATCGCTATGATGAGTACAAGTTACCAGGAAGTACTGGACGTCGCGAAGGTGGCCCGTAGCATCGCTCGTGCTGAAATGATCCTGCGGATGGAAAGTGTGCTGCCGCAGGGCGTACGCGCACACATGTTTGATGTGTCGTTTTTCTCGGAGAATCAACGCGCTCGGGCGTATGCTTTGCATGATGCGGAACAGAACTCGAAGTTTGATGCGACCCACGAACCCACAAACGCGGATGGTTCTGGAACTGAGAAAAGCCTGCCAGAGAACCAAGGAAGCTCTGTGGAGGCTGAGACTTCGAGCATGCCTCTCCTCACATCCATGACCAAGTCGGACGGTACGGATGCGTTGGGAACCCAAGCAGTGTTGCCGAAGGAAGTCGAACAGCGACCCGTGACGGCCACAAGTCTGAGGGATGCAGATGGTGTGTGCAGTCCAACCCAAAAGCAAGCAGACGTAAGCAGTGACAACTGCGGCCCGACGGCGACAAAAGCACTGAGGAAACCAAACCAGAAGAAGAAAGCGAGTCGTTTGAGAACCGAGTACGTTCTCCACCTCTTGCGTCCTTGCCTCAGTGATTCTGTGGTGTTCGAGTTTGTGGATGGAAACGAGAATTTCCGGAATGATCTGCAGCAAGTTCAAGCGAAACTCGAGGCCAAATTGGAGAAGAGCAAAACCGAGCAGCTGGAAAGCAGCTCCAGTTTGTATGACCAACTTGTCCACCAACTTGACCTCCAGCAACAAGAACTGCAAAAGCAGTTGAAGCAGGAGCTGCAGAAACTCGAACAGCGACAAGAACAGCAAGCTCAACACTTCGAGACTAAGACAGACACGCTATTGACGAAACTGGACGATTTGCAGCGACAACTTACCAGCGACGGTGGCAGCAATGGTGTTGCATCGCCGTCCAAAAGATTTAGCTTGAAACGGTAACAACCTTGCATTGTTGGTGCGTCGCATCTGTATGCCAATGAAAATTGTGCATTCCAAGATGCAGTGGTCGCTACGCCTCGTTTTCCTCCCGACGAGGTCATCGGCATCTTCATTTTCGTAACCATACTGTACAAGCAATACCACTGCTTGCTGACGAGGTGTCGCTTGGATGCCACACAGCAGAAATATCGGTGTTTCATTGGTCGAAACCCACCCCATCGGCAGCACCTGATTGGCTGGAAACCACGTCAGCAGGACCCGATGGTTGTCATTCGTGCGCATTCGGTGCACCAGTGCACCAGTGCGGTGTGTGCGTCATCCGTCATGGGCGGAGTCGCCGGCGCCGATTCCGCTGCGACTGGCAACGCCGTCGCCATGTCGGTGGAGCAGTCGCTCGCGGTCGTGACCACCAAGCACTTTGTCAGCGGCATTGCCGGTGGCACGTGCGAGGCGGTGCTCGGGTATCCGTTCGAGACCGTCAAGGCGCTGATGCAGACACAGAAGAGCAACTCGTCACGGTCGTTCACTGGGCCGATGGATTGCCTGCAGAAGAGTATCAAGACCGGCGGCGTGGCGTCGCTCTATCGTGGAGCGTCGCCGCAGATTTTCCGCTCTGCCGTCGGGTGCGTTGTCGTTGAGATATTATAGAGCAATGCCAACAGCCTGTCGCTGACGTTGTTGTTGTTGTCTTGTGTGTGTGACCACAGCACGTCGATCGTGTTTGGTTTGATGGGGCAATATCGTCACATTTTCAGCAATGTGTTGTTCCAGGATCCGCAGACTGCGCTTATGGCTGCGGCTGCCATGACTGGGTTGACTGAAGCAGTGCTGTACACGCCATTTGAGATCATCAAAATCCGCATGCAGGTGCGTGCGCAAGAGCGTTGCTCCCAGCTTGATTGGCATCACGTGCGATTGACTTGTTCTTGCCTTTGTCATCCAGACTCAGCAGAACCGAACGAGGACACGGATGAACAATTGGCAATGCGCTCGTGATGTGCTCCAGAAAAGCGGTGTACGTGGACTGTATCGCGGGTTCTTGCCAATGGCGAAGCGCGAAATGGTTGGCAACACCGTTTACTTCATGTCGTACGAGGCCACAAAGCACTACCTGCATCGACGGGTTGTGGACGACGTACCAGGTCTGACAGCGGAACAGAAGCGCATGCGATCTTTCCAATCTATCGCAATGGCAGGTGGTACTGCTGGTTCCATCTACTGGGTCATGGCGTTCCCACTCGACACTATCAAGTCCGTCATGCAAGCAGACAACCTCGACAACCCACGATATCGCGGCATCATCGACTGCTATCAAAAGCTCTTTCGTGAAGGCGGTATCGCACGCTTCTACCGTGGAATGGCCCCAACCTTGGCGCCAGCCTTCGTGGTCAACGCAGCCACGTTCGTGGCGTTCGAGACGTGCATGAAGTTCTTGAACAAGCAGTTTTGATGATGAACACCCGATAGAGTATTTGTTAAATATTTTAGTAGAAAGATATCTCTAAAACGGATCTGCGACGATATTTCCTTGCTCCATTACCGTATTGCGCAATGAAACCTCCTGACGGTGCTGTGATGTGAATACTTCGACCACAGCAGCAATAGGCATTGTGGACACCGCCGACGCCCATGGCGACCACAATTGTTGTTTGTTACATCACAGCTACAGCGGTTCTATGGGTCACTATGGTTCAGTTGCGAACACCAAGCACAACACAACACACTGCACGCTACTGCACCACCACACCACCACGCACACGGCACACACACGCACACACACGCGACGCTGCCTGCACACACTCGGCTGCCGCTAGTCAGTGACGCGGAAGGTGTCTCCAACCCATTGCAAATGCAAGCAGAAGTGAGCAGTGATGATGGGGCCCACGAAACAAAGCCAGAAGAAGGAAACAAATCGCTTGAGAGCCGCATGTATCGCGGAAGCCACGCATCCCTGCCTCAGTGATTCTATCGTGTTCGAGTTTGATGATCGTTCCGGAATTTCGCTTTGCCAGCCGCTGGTGTCGTGGGCTTCGGGGTGACGCCACCAATCAACTGTGGAGCTTTATCATTGCGACCACCATCCATGCCATCTGGATCGACCAACTGAGACGAATGGAGGATCCCGCACTGTCTGACGCCAGCCATGATGCAATTGCTGTAGCTGGGCTGAGGCACTCCATCACTCTGTTTCAACGCTTGGTAGACAGCAGTGGGGTCCTTGAAGCTACCGTGCGTGCCTTATCCGCTGTGGCACTACCAATGTGGTTTCTCGGAGGCCCAGTGGCGCAACGCCTTGGTCGCGCTATTGGCTCGACAGGCGCTGGCGGTCTTCAGGAGATGGTGGTGGGTGGCAATGCCTGCCGACGCCTGTGCAGACCCAGTTTTCACGGTTCAACTCCGGGCAGTTCTTATCAATGCAACGATGGATGTGCACGAACTCGTGCCCCCTGGCCCACGCGCGATGCTACAAGAGGTGTTTGTGCGTCGGCTGTCGGCGTCCGTGCACGACCAGCGCCATAATGTGGTCCCGCCTGCTGCCACAGATCGAGCCGCCGAAACCCAGTGGCTCCTGTTCTTCGATGGCACCACCCGTGGGAATCCAGGGCCAGCGGCAGCAGGCTCCATAGTCATCGCTGCTTCAAGTGACCAAGCCCACGTGCGGTCGGCCTCCGCTCAACAGCTGGGTATTGAGAGCGACACCGTGACGGAATTCCATGTCCTACTTCATGGGCTCACCTACTGTCGGGGTGCCGGCATCCGAGATGTGACGGGCAGCCTCTTCATTATTGACGCCTTGCGTCATGAGCGGCAGCCACGCGATTCGCGATTGGCGTCTTTATTCGTGATCGCGCATCACCTTCGGGTGGGTTTCCGTCGGTGCCGGTGGCGTCACCATCGTCGATCGTATAATCAAATGACAGTCTCGCTCGCAAACTGGTCGCTTGACGAGGATCAATCAGCTACCTTCCACTACCCAGACTCGGTGCCCAACACTGTCCTTCGTGTCATTTCGTCTAACGTGAGGGCGGAACCTCTTCAGCGCGAAGCCATGGAGTAAGTGCTCATGTCGGCTAGCTCTACTGCCTACCAATATACCATACCGTTCATTGTCATTGTCATTGCCATTAACAAACTTGCTGCAGATTCTGCAGTTCAAGACTCGAGGCCAAGTTCGAAAAGAGCAAAAATGATCAGAGAACCAAAATGGCGGAGGATCTTTACCTTCTGAAGGAGGAAATGAACTGTGAATTTCGATGGAAGCTAAAGCGAGAGCTGCAGACACTCGATCAGCGGCAAGAACAACGAGCCAAGCAATTTGAGACGACTGTGCTGACAAAACTGGATGATTGCAGCGACAGCTTACTGGTAACAGGGGTGGTAGTGGCAACAGTACCGCGTCACCATCAGGAGCTTCTGTTTGAAACGGTAGATCGACTTGCATACTATCCCCAGTATTGCACGATAGATCAGAGAGTTGTGGATGAGAGAGAAAAGTCGACGAAATATATCATTGAAGTGTTCAAAATGGGGTGAACTTCCAGCAACTTCAAGGACTAAATTTAATACTGTTAATAGTAGAAGAGACGAAAAATGGAAGCACCACGTGGAAGAGAAAATCACGTGCATTTTGTACATTTTCAGTGCGGTGCAGAGCTTTCTCCAGAAGTCGCTCGACAAGCATGAAGCAATGCACACCGCTGAACACGTAGAGATCAGAGAACCCTGATCTCTTTACAGCTGATGCGTCGTCCTATGAATGCAGTGAGTTACTGTTGCAGTGTGGTGCTGACCAAAATGTTAAGGTGCTGTAGATTGAGAGTTCGATGCGAAACGAGCCATCATGTGGTTGTGACCATGAAGATTCTCAAGCGCACACCCAGGACAGCAAGAATAAAACATCTCTCCACTACGCAGTTGGCAATAGATGGTCGGAAGGTTTTGAGCTACTACTACAGCATGGACCCAACCCAGTGCGTGTGATACAACATGCGTTGTTGCAATTGACAGGTTATCTGACTGGTTGCCTCTGCAGGACGTCTGCGTTATCTTTGACATCGTGCATGCGAAATCAGTCACGTACTGTGAATCGGTACACAAGAATGGCTGTGATCCTAACGCTAGGGTGAGTGGGGCACAATGAACTCCCGTTACTCTGATGGCGAATGCAGAATAGGTACTGGAACGACACCCCGCTAATTCGAGCAGCAGAACGTGGCTCGGATAAATGCTGTGAGATCTTGCTACAGTATGGAGCTGACCCTGCCGCGAAAGTATGGTTATCTGAACTGTGATCCAGCGGACCGCTTGTCACCGGTATATTCTTCTTTTTTCGATGCAGGACAAAACCGGATGCATTCCGTTGCACTATGCTGCACTTTCGGCATCTACAGTATGCTGTGAGGTATTGCTTCGGTATGGCAGTGATCCTAACGCACAGGTAAGACACAGCTCAGGAATATGCTGGCGTGTCCATCCTCATTCGCGACGTTGTGCCAAAGAACAATAATGGGGTCTCTCCACCTCATGAAGCCGTGTCCAAGTCGTCTGCCGAGCGCTGTGAGATTCTTCTGTCTTACGGTGCAAATCCAGCGTTAAAAGACAAGGAAATGCAGCTACCAGTGCACCGAGTGAAGCAAGAACACGAATGGATTGGAGTGATTTTGATCAGCCACCGTTTTGCTTCTGTGTGCACTTTTTGTGGGACTGTGAATGCATTCTCGTCGCTTTAATCGGACTGCATCTCGTTTCAACAAGTCGCGCAGACACACAGAACCAAACGAAGACACGTGAAGCGCTCGAGACGTGGGCTCTGTGATCTAATCTGTCCTATAGTTATGTATCAATCGTACTAATAGGATACATACAGTGGACATCTACAGTTCTCTTTGCCCACCAAAAATCCGAAACTCCTCGAATCGCTTGCCACGATTATACTTGATTTCTTGGCAAGCGATGTCTCGTCAGTTTCCACCACGTGCTCTGTGCCACCCACCACCTTTTCGCAATGAAGCATTTCCTTGCTGCAGAATCCACGGAGAATGTTGAACCACTCTGTCATCGCCTTCCAGCCCACTTTAACATCGTGGGGCTCGACCCCACGACCAAAGCGGTGCACATGGCAAAGCGCAAGGTGATTGACAGCACCGTCTTCTTCATGACCGTGCCTGCGCGATGTACTGGGTCGCAGCGCACCCTCTCGCCATGATCATGTCCATCATACACGCAGACAAGCTTGACAACCCGCGATACCTACCGCAGCGTGATCGATTGTTGTCGGAAACTCTTCTGTGACACATGGTATCGCTCGCTTCTATCCTCGAATGTCTTCAACATTGACATCTGTATTTGTTATCAATACCACTACCTACGTTCGTGGCGCTTGAGGAGCCGTGCATGAAGGCGAAGAGTATTCAAACGCGTTGGGAACTATAGTATTAAAATTAGATTTGTGTCACTGATTCCTCATTCATTGCACCATTATTGTGCAGCAAACCAATTCTTATCGCACTCAGACGTACTTAGCCGGGATGGGGGTTATGACGCTGCAGCTGATGTGACTGACCACTTCGACCGCAGCAGCAACAGCAATGGGCATTGTGGACGCCGCCGACGCCCATGGCGACTACATGGCAGCGCAGCTGTCCTGCCGCTACTTCCGACCCGGTGGTGTCGTGCGCGGTGTGCTAGAGCTGCATACGGACCAGCGGCAAGCCAGCAGATCGACCGAGATCCTGTACGTGGTGGCGCAAATCCATGCACACGTGAGCGTGGACAGCAACCTGCTCAGTGTGCCGGTCGTGCCGCTTGTGTCTCCACGTTCTGCGTCGCGGGAGGAGCGTGCTGCGATCGAGAGCGCCAAGGAAGACTCGTACTTCTGGGAGAAGATGAATGGGGCGCTGCCCGACATCAAGAACTTCTCGGGCGACGCCGGCACGTGCATTTTCCAGTCGGCGCCGTACGCGCTGCTCTCGGACTTCAACATTGCGCCGCCGCAGAACGCCACGCGCGAACAGATCTGCGAGAACAAGAAGCTGTGCACGCGCGAGTTCGCCATTGCGCTGCCCCAGAAGCTGTGCCCGACGTTCCGTGGGACGAGTGCGCGTGTGTTCTACGTCGTGTCGATCACTGCGCAGACAGCGAGTGCCGCTGCGTCGGGCAAGAACATCTCGGTGCATTTGCCGTTTGAAGTGTATGGTTCTGACTTCTCGTTTGAGCCTCAAGCCACACCGAAGGCTGCTGGGGATGCAGCTGGCAAGCCAGCAGACCAGGACCCAGCAGCCCTCGCCAGTCCTCGGGGTCTTTCCCACCGCGGACGCAGCATTTCGCTGGGCATTGTCCCAGTTGGCGTCCGCAAGGGCTGCGAAATCCCGTTTGAGTTGCGTCCGTCGCTAATGCACGGACGTGTGGAAACAGAGCAGCTCCAGAAGGCCCAGACCAGCATCTTTACGATCGGCAAGGACAGCAGCCACCTCGTGCGGTTCGTGCTGTCCAAGCAATTCTACCTGCCTGGTGAGGTCGTCATCGGTGTGTTCGACTTCTCGCGTGCGTCCATTCCGTGTCATAAAGTTTCAGCAACGCTGTGCCTCGAGGAATCGTTGTCGACGATGTCGCTCGATCCGAGCCGTGTTGTGCACACGCGGACGATCGCCACGTTCCACGAGTTCACGTCGTCGGCGCTGCAGACCAACCTGCGGTTCGCACTACCGCCAGATGCGCTGCCAACCATCCGCACCGATCTTGTCAACTTCCAGTGGATTCTCCGCTTCGAATTCACAGCTGGTGTTCCAGCTTGCTCTGGTGACAATGCACAGCCGGCGTCCACCGAGCAACAGACGTTCAAGTGGCACGTGCGGATCCAAGTCAAGCCCCCAGCTGCCAACCAGAGAGAGAGCCTTGCCAATGTACCGCACAAGCTCTTCTGTGGCAGTGCTCGCCGCGTGGCTTTATTGTGAGCACACAGCGCCTCCGGATTGCCTCCAGTGCTGCCACCACAGGCACTGCTACCTGCATGCACAGTATGGATGGACAATGGCGTCGAGACGTGACAACGCACTAGAATGATACGATCGTGGGGATATAGTATGTGTACAACTTGAAACATCCTACAAACTGCTGCTGTCGTTGGCTCTGTGCGCCAGAGGATTCATGAGAGCGCGCTGACCGACTTGTGTACTTGGCGGGCGGACCCTGCGGCCGTCACCAACAATTGCAAACCTGAAAGCACAACACACGTCCATCGTTAGCACGTGCTTATAGATGATAGACCCATGCATTCCACAGCGCGACGAACCATGGGCAAACTGCTTCTGCGCCTGCCGCAGATCCGACGGCGGTAAAGAACTGAACCATAGAATGGTCGACTGTTCCGCGTCTTGCTGTGCTGGTTTCGCCTTCTTGCGACTGCTTTCTTCGCTATCTTCGCCTTCAACCGTGGCATCCTGTGCGTGCTTCCGTCGCACCAGCGACGACGCCGACGTTGGACTACCATCGCCGTGCTGGCTGCATGTGTTCGAGTGCTCGGTCGCCATCATCAGCCCCGTCGGTCGGTCTTCCACGACCACGCTGGCGTCGAAATATTCCTTGTACGACACTTCGCTCAGCGCATGCGCGGGCAGTCGCATCCGCGCCATGGCCAGCTTCAGAAATCCCTGCATCACCGAACCCAAATAACCTTCAGCTTCAACCCTGATTCAATCCACCGCACCACACCGCTCACACACACACGCACGCACCTGCTTCAGATGATGACACGCCAGCGTATGGGCGTCCATGTAGTCCTCGTAGCCGCAGATGCCGTCCAGCACGAGCTGGTCCTGGTCGTCAGCGGGATGGCGCGCGTCGTTCTGCATGGCGGGGAATAAGATGGCAAATGGCTGGCTGACAAACCGGAGCAGAAGGTCGGGAGCGCAGGGTGGACAAGTCGAGAGGTACGTGCGGGCGTGCGGGGCGAGCGAGGCGGGGCAGGCGAGATAAGGTGACGTGCTCGCAGTGGTGTGGTCCAGTGATGAAGGCGATGTCCGCGCGCGTGCTTCCACGTGACCGCGCTTTTCGCTGTCTTGATGTGACAGTTGAGGTGTGGGGAGGCACTTCACCACTGGATAGAAATAGAAACGCGCGCAGTGCACTTAGAAACGTCGGCTGGCGGCGCGCGTCACAGCTTCTGCCCAGCGGGTCACCGACCGTCGGTGAAGGTGACGGTGGCAACATCCACACACGGTGCCGGTGACGACGAGCAAAGATGAAGCGCAGCGACACAGCCAAGGCCAAGCAGCAGATATCGCAGGCCACGTTTGACGAATGTGTGAAGGAAAACATGGAAGAGTTTGACATGGGGCTGGACGAGGCCACGGCAGACGCCATCCAGCAGTTCGAGACTCAGGGCGTGGATCTGTCCAACATCATCAAGCACCCGGCGGGCGCGGAGAATGGGCTGACGCTGGATGCGCTCACGGCGCTGTTGCAGGCGCTGGAACAGGAGCGCACGGACACGAACGCGAGCGTGTCGCGCCTGACGCAGTTGGCGGGATTTTTCGACCAGATCCCGGAGGCAAAGGTGATTGCTGGACGCAACAATGGCGTGGCCATTCTGTTGCGGTTGATGCACGACGAGGATGCCACGGTGGCAGCCGAGGCCAGCGCGTTGCTGGCAGCGATGTGCAGTGAGAGCACGGATAACCAGGATTTTGTTGGGCAAGAAGGCGTTGAGCAGATGGTCGCGTTGTTGGCCAAGGCCGGTGCGGCCCACGTGCCTCGTGTGCTGGCGTGCACTCGTGCGATGTGCAGTAAGCATGAGACCAACAAAGCGCACTTCAGTAAAGCTCGTGGTATTGACAAGCTGTGCGAGTACTTCCCGACATCCAAGCAAGACGATGCCGTCTCGAAGAATCTCGCCGCGCTATTGCGGACGTTGACGATTTGTGATGATCCCAACGCGACGTTCTCGCAAGCACAAGAGACTGTCAAGTCGTTGGTGGCCAAAGACATCATTCCGTTCATCTTGGAGGTGGTGCGGGACAACAAACTCGAAAAGCCTGACGTCGTAGCGGCGTGGCTGCCTGTGCTCAAGCAGTTGGCCGTGACGGAAGACAGCTGCAAGCAGATCCATCAACTTCAAGGCGTGGAGTTGCTGCATGACATCATGATCGAGCACGAAACCAATCCGACGGTCACCAAGCGCTGCATCACTGTCTTCCGGAACGTGGCGGCGGCCGACGAGATCAAAGAATTCATGTTGCGCGCTGGATGCGTGGAGCGAACGCTGGTGGCCATGAAGGTGCACGTGGCCGACGCATCGCTCCAGCAACACGCTTGTGCCACGTTGGCAGCCATCGCATTGCGTTCACCAGAGAATTCCAAGCGCATCGTCGAACTGGGCGCTGCTCGTAGCATTGCGACAGCCATGCGCCACCACCAAACTGACACGACGGTGCTGCGTCAAGCGAGTTTGGCCATTCGCAACATTGTGGCGCGCAGTGCTGAGCTGCGGCCACGCATCCTGGAGGAAGACGTCGAGCCGCTGTTGCGGGAAGCCCAGAAGTATCGCGGATGCGGGGACGAAGCCTACGGCGCACTGCGGGACCTGGGCTGTGATATCCGACTCATGGCGTACCAGAACCAACCGCGTGCCAACTTTAACCCAGTGAACGTGCCATCCACCGCCTTGCTGGACGCCGTCGACGAGGCTGCTGAGGCGCCATTCGCTTCATGATCGATGCATCCAATCGATGCATATTTTAGTGATGAATGAATAGAGGAGACCACTCATAGTGAGTTAGTGTCAACGCAATATAATCAAAAACAGCGGTGGACGCGTGGGAAAGCAAGGAAAGAAGAAGAGAAGGAGAACGTGGAGGAGTTTTGTATTGCACGAGGTGAGGGGTGATGCGGGTGTGAGGCGGGGGAGTGTCTCGCTTCTTGGTGTCTTGTATATGGTCGGTTTAAGAAATGGCCACCCAACTCTGCTCGACGATTTCACGCACACGGCGGTTGTACTCGCGACGGTTCTCCTGGAACAAGCGGGCTGCCTCGGAATTTGCTGGCGAGTTAGGATTTGGGTCGCACAGCAACGACTGAATGGATGTCAGGATGGCCGAGATATCGTAAATCGGCGACCACTGGTTCTGCAAGATGTCCAAACAAATCTGACCGTCGTTGTATACTGCAAATAACACGCATAGAACAAACACCATGGCCCATTCACGTCAGTCGATGCTGACAACCACTTCACACGACCATGCCAGCGCGCGCAACGTACTGTTTGGATGGAACATTTTGGTGATGAACTTGACCGTCGGCGCCTTATTTGGATAGTCCTCGCTGAACTCGAGCGTGAGGTTGAACGTGCCGCCTTCCCATGGGGTATCATCTGGACTGCACACAGCAGCGAACGCGCACAACCCACCATCAGCTCCTTCCCGCACAAACTCCCACAATCCAACCATTTTCGCTCGCTCTCAACATCTCAACATACCCAAAGATCACGGCCTGCCACACCATAATGTTGTTGTCCATGGGCGCGCCACTGACGCCGGACGGCGGGTCGTTCTGCAACTTGCGGAAGTCGCGCATCAATCGTCTCCGTGCGGCGGTCGACATGGTCTTGCTTTCTGCTTGTGCTGCTGCTGTTTCTTCTTCTTCTCTGCGTCCGTGTGGTCTCTGTGTGTCCTCGCAACCACGTCGGGCTTGCTTGCCAGTCTGTGCCTGTTGTCCGTCCGCCCAGGTCGCAATGCGGAGCTGCTCGACTCGACTGCCTTTGTCGCTCTGCCAGGCCTCACCGCATACACTCCCGATTAAGGTTTTATTGCATTCCACCTCGCTTCGAGAATCAACTGGCCGCATGCACCGCCTTGCGCACGGCCGTGCCATTTCCTACCTTTTTTTGAGAATCCATGCATCGCCGGTTTTGACGCTCACGGTGCGCAAGCCCTGGAAAGAACACAGCCATTATGTGTCATTAATGGCAGCAATGCGTGACGCTTCGCGTGCTTTGGATCCGTCCGCACGCAACCGGTTGACCAACCTCCGGCGTGCAGGCGCTCGACCGCCGGTCGCGCTGTGCGTTTGCAGACCTGCCATGCAAATCTTTCCACGCCCTGCCGAGTCACCACACCCTCCATACAACTGTTGCAGCAACAACAGCGCAGGCCGGGCGCCATGTCGAAGGAGCTGCTCGTGAGTCGCGAGACGCAGCTCCTCGTGCTGGCGCGGCTCGAAGGCACGGGCCTCATGACACCGTCGGCAGCGTGCTCGTCGTACGACGACACGTTTCCCAACGCGCTGGATGGCATCGGTACGAAATTAGCTTGATACGCATCCCTTCGGATCGCTCGCTCACTCGCTTGGCCACTATGGCCGTGTTGTGGCAGTGTCCCGGAAGGACTTCAAGTTCTGCATTGATATCGTCAACGAGACGGCCGAGGACTACTTCCCATGCGCGCCGTGCTATGCGTGTGGATACTTCTGCTGCGTCACGACGTTCGGACTGTCCATCTTTCTACCGGAGCCGTGCACGAAGGAGGTGAGTTCGAGACCATGTCTGTATGAAGGTGAACAACTCATCGTGATGTGGGTGTAGTGGGAAGAGAACGTGGAGCACGTGGTGCGCAAGATCAACCAGCGAGAGGATTTCTTGTACCGCGGCATTGTGTGGCGACTGCAGCGCGTCAAGCGGTCGCACACGTCGTGGATAGAGATCTGCCAGATTGTATACGAGTAGGTTGTTGGGATGGGTGTATTCTATGACCACAACACTATTTACTGTCCACGGGGCCTTGCTGGGTCTGTTTTTCTAATGTACTGATGCATCGAAGCACTCATCGTCGCCCTCGACGACATCCACTGCCGCCAGGGTCTCGATGACGGACGATAGCATACAATTCTCCTGTGATAGCACGGTCACCTCGTTTCGAACTCATGCTTTCCCAGTGAGAGGCAGGAATGAAAACCGAACGCCAACATTCGTTGCCCCCAGTGAATGGTTCTCGTTCATGTTACCTTTTGTTTTGATTGTTTTCATTCCTGGATTTGTCTGTGATGACGGGCTTGGTTACTTGTGTGGTGGACGATTCCTCGCGGGCTCTTCATGATGGATAAATACGGGCTCTCTACGTCAACAATACGCCTTCGAAGAGCACAACTCGGCTCTTGTTCAGCTCCTTGCAGACCACCTTCATGTTCTTCTCGCCGATCATCGTCACATTGCTGATTTCCTGGATGGATCGCTTGGCATTTGTGTACGCTGCCACCAGGTAGATCACCGACGCTGCCATGGCGATAGGAGACTTGCCGGTTGACAGGCCCAATGTGTCGGCTTTCTTCGCCACGTCGTTGGCAATGTGTTGCGTCTTGTGCGGCAAGCCCAGCTTGGAGCAGAAGCGAGCCACGTATTCTTCTGTCGAGGCCTGGCACATGTCGATCTCCATGCTTCGAGTTAGAGACAAGAACGTCTTGCCGATCCGCTTTTTCGCCACACCAGAGGCAGCTTCGAATTCTTTCAATGACCGCGAGTGGCCATTTTTTCTGCACGCAATAAAAAGAATTGCCACCGGCACGCTGTCCTTCTCTGGTCCTCGCATGCTGATCTCTTTGCGTTCCGCTTCTGCGTAAATGTCGAGCGCCATTTCGAGCACGCCCTTGGTGAGGCCCATGTCTGCGGCGAGCTCCTTTATGCGGTCCATGCTGTTGACCATGCGTCTGACTTGCGCTGATTCCTGGTTGATGTTTGGCCGCTTCACCGAGAGTCCACCATCGTCCGCGCCCTTGCTTCGGCTGGCGTCGACCAGATACGACGACAGGGAGACGCTGTCGAGCCGATGATCCGCGGCTTCGCCCACCCTGGATTTCGCAGCAGGGTCACCCCCGCGGTCATCATTAGCAAAGTTGCGCCATTCCGGAGAGTCATCTATAATTCTCTCACCGAGGATCATGCCGCAGCTGCGGCACACGACATCTCCGGCTCCGAAATCAGTGACCACGTCGAAGCTGCCGCACTCGCCGCACTGATGGTTGTAGCACTCGGCGCCCATGGCTGCTGGCTAAGCGTCAATTGATCAATCAATCAATCGATCAGGGTGGGGTGGGAGGGGGGTGGGTGAACCGCGATGGCGACGGCGCTCGCACGTGCGTCTGTGTCTTGGGCTGCCTTCACTCACTCGCTCACTCACAGCGGCCGTGCTGTGTGCTGTGCTGTGTCGTGTGTTGCCGTTGCCACCACTTCGTTGTTCGGCGCCGCCTGGGAAACAAAGCAACCTTCGAGAGTCCACGATCCAACGGCTAAAAAAACCATTAAAACCTCAACCGCGCCGGTCATTGCACCTCGATGAGGTGCAGCCACCACACAGACCTTCACTCTCCCGGGTTCCCAAATAGAGTGATGATTGTTGTGGCAAGAGTGATGGTCTTGAGGCGATCATTCTTTGACTTACTTCTGGCAACAGTGCGTCGACGTTTCGTATTGCATTAGCAAACACCAGCAATGACTACGGTATTCTCAGCGTGTAAGTTAGAGCCCGCGAGATCAATAAATGTCCGCAAACTCGCGCACTGTCCGCGAGTTTGCTTTGCTGCTTGAATTGCTATTCTTCTCGCTTTTCGAGTCTATCCGCTGCAGTTCCTGCTCAGCAAATGACTCAGTTGCGCCACTCTCGACTCCTGTCTCTGGTCAGATTTCGTCAAGTCCGGGTGCGGGCTTGCTCAGGTCAGCTTAAATACTCTCGTTGCCATCAACTAATCCAAAGATCGCACAGTTACCGAGCTGGTGGGGCGGCTCAGCTGATTCGAGTACTAATACTGCGGCCTCAAACGGTTTGTGCTGGTCTCTCTCAGTGCCGTTGCCTCGGGCTGATGCTTTACTCTGGATTGTTCTATTGACGACGTGTTAGCTTGGTGCCACGGCTTACCACTGCAGATTGCTAGCAGTCATCATCAGACAGGTCCTGTCCTGCATTTAGAATAAGATACGCATGGTGAGACTCATAGGTATGCCAAGCCATCTGAACGGTTGATGGTGACTGCTGCCGATGCGCAGGCGACTGAGACGTTTGCAGTGTCGCCCGAGCACTAAGCAAGACAGAGTCTCATCTGAACAAGTGATTCCAGTGTTGGAACAATCCACCAGGAGCCTTACCAGCTTTGTGATGGTTTATTGCAACAATGAGCCAATGATTTATGTCGAAACTACTGTATTATTCAAACTGAGCCTCTTCGAAGGTGCCTGCGGTCGCACAATTCATTAGAACGGTGCCGACAGATACTGCCCACTGCTGCAGCATACCACACTTGATCACACAAAGCACACGCTCCCAATCAAGTCCTTTAAGATATTCGAGTTGTTCGATATCCTTTACTAACACGCCCAACGCGTCAAGGCCGCTGTGCACTTTCATCTTGCAGAAACAATGAACGCGGTACTTTGAAGGCGGTGGCGGGGGAGTCGACACGAAGTTTCCGTGAAGAGACGCATGGTGTGGCACGCCTGCGCCGTGCATCGCAACAAGACAATGGTACCAAACCATGGCGTCAAATTGGTGTGGAAAATGGTTCCTTCGTAGCGATATTCGTCCACCAGCTCGGTCATACATGAGCTAGTGTTGAGTCGACCAGCATTCAGCGCCTGAGGGCAACTCAGCACCCGCATAACGGTCGTCATGTCATAGTCTTCATAGCCTTCAAAGAGCAGCCCACCTGTGTTGTACTCAATATCGCCCACACTGGTGAGGAGTGTCAAATCCACATGATGGCTTGGGAAGCGCGCCTGAAGTTCCAGGTAGCGCTTGTGGATGTCGTTCCAGATCAATCCGGTCGACACGCAACCACCATGCTGCTTGTTCACACATGTTCGCTGGTAGTTTGCGTTCAATTGGTCGCACTGCAGGGGGCGTGGTCCTTTGGTGGCGCAGATGGCGAAGTGCCGCTGACGAACGAGCTCTGGGTGATAGTAGATGGCCTGGTTGATGCGACGCCAGGGCACCCAAAGCACTTGGGGCAGAATGAAATCGTGCAAATGCTCAATGAAGTTGGCCTTGCACCGTAGAGCGAAGCCAACAGGCGCCAGAGATTGCTGTTCTTGGGCAATCCTACGGACCAACGAATCCGTCATCGCGAACACGTCTCGGACATAGATTGCGCCACCAGCGGCACCATCAGGACTCGCTGGACAATCGCTACGGTAATGAAGACAGTCGGGAAAGTTAGGCATGTGGAGGAATATGGCCAGAGACCGCCAGGAAATGGACGTCGTGTCGAGCTTGTACGCCCAGGCATGCACTGTATCGTTAGAAGATGACACATTTCGATAAAGGTGCGACGTTGGATAGGCGTACGGGCCCCCCATGAGCAACTGGTTGGGCTCAATGATTGAATATTTGCGCTGCAGCACCTTTTGCGAGACGCCGATGCCTGATCGCGCTGTGTCGGAGCACACGAGGACGTACACCACGATCGAACTCATCACTTGGAGCCATGAGAGGCGGATGGCGTCGTCGAAGACCGCAGAGCGCGCCCTGTGCAGCCTCTGAAACCAGTCGTCGACGCTGGGGTCGCACACACACCGTGACGACGATGGAGGCTGCTCCATCTCTTTGGCTTGAGGGTTGTTTGCCTGTTATTGGCCATCGATCTCGGAAGCGATGCAACTGCCGCAGTCCACGCATTTAGCTTGTTCGCACGTGGCAAGATGGCCACGAACCATCTGGATTTATTGTCAGCTGTCGCACGTACGTGCTAGGTGTGTGGGCTGGACCCAGGAGAACGTAAGCAGACAGTTGGAGATGCATTGCTACTGTTGCCCTAACGAACGCCCAGATTGAAAACGCCACTAAAAGTGAGCTACAGTACCAAGTTGCGACACCAGTCATTCGAACCTGATGCTCACATTCAACGGTCAATCCGTGCATCCACCACATCAAGCAGTCCAACGATGATGATCTTAGCAGATACCCTCCCCCCCCTCTTCCCGCGAAGGACAAAGAGGTGTTGGTGCTGCAAGCGGCCATTCATCATCGCTGCCTGTTCTGCCGACATTGCGGGGGTGGTCTGCGACGCCTTCGTGGTGCTTGCGTGGATTGACGCCTTCCAGTGACTTGGCGAACTGACAGATCGACCGCTCCAACTCGCGGTGTATCATCACAAATAGCAAGGCCATGTGGCAATTTCCATTCGGTGCTTTGTGATGCATCGTCGTCGATTCGACGATGGCGTGGAGTTGGTCCGCATACCATCAACGTGAGCGTCTCAATCTGCTGCATAATACAACCGCCCGAATTGCTTTGCTAGATGCGCGACCCGGAATAAAGTCCCCACGCCAAGGAACACGACCGTCCTCGTTGCATCCTCCGACAGCACTTCGTTCACCATCACACCGTCGTCTGCACGTCTATTCACCAGCGCATGGAATGCACATAATCCTATCAAAGGACGGTCGCAGATCCTCTTCCTGCGGTCACTACAGCTTCATGCCTTTCTTGCGCAAGTCTTCCTTCGCGTCTTTCACCTGCACGTCCAGCTCCTTGGACGCGTCGACGCAGTCTTCGATCGAGATGACGTTGATGCCGATGACGGCCAACGAGTACGCGCCAAACGACACCAGCGCGTACATGGGCAGCATCTGCACGACCTGGAGCACACGCGCGTCCGGCACCAACGCCGCCACGTACTTGCACAGCGCCAGCCAGAGCGCGAAGAGCACGACGAGCGCCACCACCCACTTCTGGTACTTGAGCATCTTGCTGCGTTGTCTGTCACTGCCCCACGCTTGGTCGCTTTGCTCTGCTTTGTTGTGATGGTCGCTTCCCACCGCCACGTGTACCACATGCCGGGTACTCGGGATCAGTGCAAGTGGTCCACACCACTTTAGTACCATATAATTGGTACCGGGGGGGGGGTGCAGCGTTTGCTGTTGGTGTCTACAGTACGATACCTATGCTTTAGGGGAACACCATTCGTGGACGGATCGACGAAAGACGACACGATGCTGCTGTCGGCATGTTTACTACTCAGACAGTCATCAGCTGTTTTTGGAGTCGAAGGAGCAGCATCAGCAATTGCTGCTTGGTACGAATGCGAGCCAGTGCAACTACCGTGTCCGCCAGCACATTGGCTGTTCACCTAGACGATCATTCGCCATATTATGGCGAACGATCGTTTGCGACAGCGATTTTGCAGCAGTTAAAACACAACAAGACAGCAAACAACAAACCGCGAAATCATATCAATGATGGCGATGGAGACGTCGACAAAACCAAAAAAAATGAAACAATGCATCGATGTGAATACGGGAACCTGACTACACCTCTTGAGACTAACCATCTTCGACGGCAACGCGATGGCAGTTATCTCCGTTGAAAGAATGGAAATGTCGAATGCATTAACGCGTGGTTGGCTTCATTGGAAGGTTAACTGGCACCACGCATCAACCCAAACCTCTTCGACAGCGACGACACTGTGGTATCGCTGACCAGCTGTTCGTCCAATTCGGCGAATATACTGCCACCCAGTTGCTGCTGCTGGAGTTCTTGCAGCTCGATTTGATTTGCCAATTCTTCAATTCTTCGTTCCTGCCGTTGTTCTAGGTTAATAACCTCCTCCGTATATGTGCCCTCCAGATTCGCATATTTGCCCTCCAGATTCTCTTGAAGCCGCAGCGGAAACGGGGTGATGGAAAGCAATACATTAAATTCTTATGGTGTCAATTTTCTAATGTACTGTCTTACTGAAAGCTGAGAAACTCAGTAATCAGTTATCCACTACGTTGTGACACACATTCTGGCTGAGTGTTCGTCCCTGGAGCGCTGGCTCAGTGGAGACACTATAAGCAGTGTGTACACGACGGTACTCACCTTGCCCAGCGTTTCCCTCAGATGAGGTTTTTCCCTCGTGGCGGTACCCTTTAGAAATCGATTAGATCCGACCCGGATGGGCCGGTTAAGCACTCTCTAATTTACGAAGTTCTTCCCCCGCATCTCAAGACTGTCACCGCACCCGAAAGGGTCAACGGTGTTTCCTCGACAAAGTGCCGTGACCTACTAAGGTGAGCAACAAATATGTCTACCGCACAACAGGTTATGAGCCCAATGCTGCCAGTCAGCGACGACATTGCCGGCCTGGTGCCGCCCACGTTCAACGGCGACTCCGCCGCCTTCAACGACTATGCGTTGACCATGGAGCTGTACCTGAAGGTAAAGAGTTTGCTCGGGTACGTCCTCGTTCCTGAATACGACGGCCCGCAAGCATTTGTGCACGAAGGGATGGAATTCCCGCGTGTAGTCGCGTGTAAATCTTGTAGTCGGCGTTGAGCAACTCGAGCGGTCTAAAGTCTAAGCCGCTCGCCGGTCTGTCTTTCTTCTTGACTGTATAGACGTGGGCGTGTCTGAAGGTGTCCGGAAGGTGGGCTGACTTGTTCGCGTGGTCGTACCAGTCATCTTGCACTTGTACGGCAATGGGCCTCGGATCGTGTTCTCTGCCGGCAAGTGTCGTCACGTCGTTGTTGGCCCGACGTTGGCAGAAGCGGGCAAAAAAGGCGCGCTGGCGGTCAGCTCCGCTGCCTTTGTGTCAAGCGAAAGTGCGCTGTCGTCGGTCGAGCAGCCTAGCTTGCTGCTGTCGCATGATCTCTTGTCGTGCCAAAACCGACACAGCCGGGCTGGTCGGTTGTTGGCGGATGCGGCGTATCCGAGCTCGATAGCGCTTGCCCACCGAGTCGGACTATGTTCTCCGTGTGCTCACCAACACACAGCGCACCCCTTCCTTAAGTAGGTCCCAGCGTTGGGCAACGAGTTTGGGGTCGGTAAGGGTACAGAAATGGTTCTGATAGGCACGCAGGTGTAGCGGGGCTACACTTCATTGCATTTCTTGTCATGCAAGTGAATTGCCACATTCATTGCACGCGGTGCATGAATTGTGAGGATTGCAATTTGGTTGCAATTCCTAAGTCGAAATTGTCGAATTGGTAAAGATTGTCGAATTGGGCTGCAACCGCCCAATCGACCTACATTCTGACCGTTGCAACTCTGAAGGGTCGCGGCGTCCGTTGCCAGTCTGAAGGGACTCACTTTCAGTTAATTGAAGACCATTGTTAGTTGCAACAATACATATATTGATAATTGTTAGGTAGGAGGCCTCAGCTAATTATCTCACTCTGCATTTTCACTCCCAAGTGCAACGGTCGCCCAGCAATTGCCTGTGTCTTAGAGCAAGGCAAATTGCACACGAAGTGATTGCCTGTGCGTGACCGCACGGCAGATCACACTGAGCCATCCACACTCACGCAGGACAGCACAAGCTTCCTCGCTCTGTGCACTTGTAGTACGGTTGCCCGTCTACAAGTAAGTGCGCACTGCCTCCAGCTGTTGCGCACCGCACTTGGTGCCTGGTCGGTAGAGTGCTCTCGGTGCCTTGGTTCCGGTGGGGCGACGTCCTGGCGGGTAAATCGCAAGCAGGACTTGCTTGTGATCTGCTCGCACCCTTGGCCAGGATGTTTTCACTTCCAGTTGATGACGATTCCACCTGGCGTGGACGAGCCATCGGTCAAGTCGCAACGCTCTGTGTTGACCATCGGGAGTATTGTACTCGTATGTGTAGTGGTGCCAGTCACACCGTTCGTTGTCGCTGACGTCCTCTCGAACAAGAGCATCGTGGAGGCCCATGTTCGGCATGAAATCTCGAAGGGCCGGAGAGGCGTGCTCCGAATGGAAGCCAGTGCTGCTATCGCTCGGTGCTTGCGTGCAGTTGAAATCCCCGCCGATGAGTATGGGCAAGTCCGGCCGAGTTGCTTGTAGGGATCCTCACGTAGAGCTGCATCGTTGGGGCCGTACACATTGATGACGAGGAATGTTTGCTCGTGTACTGTTACCAGCAGGAACATTCGTCGCTCGGTCCACAAGTCTTGCCGCCATGGTCTACTCTCCTTGACGCGCCCGTGAGGATTGATAAGGCACGCCACTCCTGCAGTCGTCGTAGTTGTGCCGTGCCAGTAGGATTGGGCACGGTCCGACCAGGATGTATATCCGGCGGCGGCTGCATATCTTCGGCTGGTGTGTTCTGTAACGGATGTTACACATTTGGGTTGATCACGCATGTGATCAAAGGTGTTCTTTACATTTGTTGTAGAACACCACAATTGGGTTCTTGGCATTTGTGTTTGAACACACAAGATGTCAAGAGTTGCTTTTTTTGCAACTAAAGATGTGTCGTTTGCAATACGGCGTCCCGAAGGGCCGCCTTGATGTTATCAGCCAATCAGAGCTGAGATGCATATTAATGGCCAATCAGGTCTGTATATTTTTAAGGATCGCTAGAGCAGTTAGGAAACTCCTGCGCCCTTTGGTGCTCTCCTCTAAGGGAGTAATGCATCACTTCTACATTTGCAATCCTTTGCAAACCTCTTGCCCTCACTGCGGAGGGCTGGAGCAACCACTTTGCTCTAAGGCACAGAGCAACCGTCCGTGGTTGCGTGGAAGTCAACGCTTCCTATTGCGCTCTTGTGCTGTGTGACGTGCCTTGTCACATGTTCGGCGCTGATAGTCGGTATGTGTGTCTCTTGTAGGTTTATGATGTCGGATCTTCTGTGCTGCGGGGATGTCCACCACGTGCGCCACACGTCCATCTGAGGTCCCGGAAGTCCACGGGTGGTTTGAGTGACAATGGTGATGTTTGATGTGTGCTGCCGATGGCTGATCGGCAGCCGCTGCTTTGTCCGCGCAGGCTTCCGCGGGCATCGTGGTCGCCTGGGCTTTGACCGGGCGTTCAGGGTTGTTGGGTTGTAGTAGTCCGTGATTTTGTTTTGGGCGGGGTTGCAATTGGTGTCCTTGGTTCCATGGACGGTTGTGCTTCTCGGCGCGTTGACGAGTCGCTCGGCAGCGACAGCCTCGCAGGCCAAGCCGGTGCTTGTGCGAGGCCAGTCCGAGCACGGGCTGTGTCGACTGTCGCTGTGCCGGGGCTGCCTAGCACGCTCGCCGGAGGATTGAGAGATCAGTTTTGTCCGTAATGACCGCCGTCCAATCAACGTCGGCACTGTATTTGGCCGGGATGACATCAATGCCGAGTTCCTCGTAAGCCAAGTCCATTCTCTGCCGTCGGTTTCGTACTGAAGTGTCGCTGGCCCATTCCGCATATACATACTCGGGCAGCCATCGTAATGAGCCACCGAGGTCGAGTAACGATGTAGCCCGATGATCAGTGGAGCCACACGGTACTCCAGCAGAGTTGTGAGCACCTGATGCAAGCGCTGAACAGAGAGGACCTGGACGGTCACGTTGTCAATCGCACCCTGCGGTGTGGATTCCTGCCGTGGAAGATTGGCGGTCACGACTGTGTTGGCGCCATCCGCATAGACGTCAATGACTTAAATTGGCTCCTGTAAGCGAACCGCCATCATGATGATTGCGTCCTCGCGGCACCAGTGCCCTGGTGGCGTGTGCTTTGTCGTTGGGAGCTTCTGCCATTCTGTGATAGCGTCACAGATCGCTTTCGTTGAGCAGCTGCCGTCGAAGGGCTCAATCAGCCGCTGTCCCACTTCATCAATGTTGAGGTGACCAGAAGTCGTGAAGTCGTAGATCTTCTCCTTGTAGGTTGCGATCATCTCTTTGTTTGTAGCAATTGGCACGGTGGTCAGCTGTCGAGCGCTGTTCGGGCGACTCGTCACGTGTGGTGCCCAGAATCCGTTGGACCCGAGTACTGTGAACTGCATAGAAGAAGCAGTGTCCATTACCAGGGCCATGGATTCGTCGAAGTCGATACGGGTCGGTCCATGTGGATAGGGGCGCAAATGGCTCTGTTGATCCAGGTACTGTATATATCCATTCTACCGGGTCGTCTTCAGCCGGCATTGCCGTATCCTCTGACAGCCTGGGCTTGCTGCTAGGAGGAAATGGGGTGTCTTGATGACTTGGTGCTGGAGTGGTGTTTGCAGCGCCTGTTTCTGTCGGTCGTGAGTCCTGCTCTGTCGATTGACGGGTGTCGTCGTCCGTCGCTGGCAGGTCGTCGTCTGCATGGGGAAGGGCTTCCATTTGTCGTTCGATGTCGTCGACAGAAGCTCCTGCAGAGGGTCGCGGCTGCTTGATCGCTGTCGGCCATGCTTCGGCAGGAGCTGCTTGTGCGAACTGAGCGACTGTAAGCTGCGTTTCGCGACGCAGGGTGGAAACTCTGGGCCTCCACTCCTGGCTTGAGACAAAGTCGCTGTCACTGTTGGCTGCATACGTTGTACTTCTCGATCGTGGGCGAGTAGCAGCTTGTGCTTCTGTCTTCAGGTCCGGTGTCGTTAGTTGTCGGCGCAGTTTGGGCTCCAAGGGTGTGAGTCGAGGTTTTTGATGAGCTTCGAGGTTCGAACGTCTAGGCGCTGCACTGGGCACCGTCAGCGCCTTCATCGTCCCAGTGTGGGGCGCGTTGGTGTCGTTGCCGCCGTTCATTTCGTCATCTGAGTCGTCACTAGCGAGTACATCAAACCGATTGCCACTGGCTGGCGGAGTTGCTTCTCGGTATCGTGAGAGCACCTGCTGCTTGAGCGCTCTTGCTGTCTGCGGGGTGGCTAAGTTGTTGTTCTTCTTCACAGTCGGCTGGTGATTCTCTTCCGTTGCCGTTTGCTGCCGCCAGAGCGCGCACGCTCGCGTTTGCGCAACGCCTGCAGCTGTTCACTTCTACTGCTGGACTGGGTCGTCTTCATACTGCTGGAGCTTTCGCGTGAGCTCTTGAAGGCATCGTCTCGGGTTGTTGGTGATGACGCAGCTGGAACCTCCTTGTGACTGGTCTTGAAGTGCTTGGTGGTGGGTGGTGTCTCAGCTGCTGGAGTTGTGTTGGCTCTGGCATCGCCCTCACTGTTGGGCTCTGGTTTGCCTCCAGTCTGCTCGGTGCTGTTGGCATCAAGATCGATGATGCGACGGGTTGTCGCGCTTGAGGTCTCAGCTTGTCGGCCTGCAGTTGGTGCAGGGTCTGGCATCGTGGGCCGCCACCGCTTGCAGGTGTAAAGGTTGGGCGTGGGCTGAACGGCTGATGTCAACATGTCACGGGGTTCAACGGGGAGCTGGGTGGTACCAGTTCTCTCGAGTCGGATCGTGCCTTTGCTCTGGCTTCTTCTGCGTCCTCATGCTCGCACTTGCGTGCGTCGTGCTTGGTGCTGCAGCATCGATGACATGGAGGGAATCGAAAGATGCGGTGATGATGAAGGAGGATTTCCGAGTTCTCAGCTTGGAGTCGCGGTACCCCAACGAGGGCTGGTGGCGTGCCGCGGCACTCGAAAATAGCGCTCCACTGATAGGCACCAGTATTGAGTCCAGTCGTCTGCTCGCGGTTGAGCGCCACCATGGGTACTTGCGCGGCTACCTCGAGACTGGCGTGGAGTTCGTGCGGCTCAACTTCACCTCCGCCTTGAATGCGGATCGTGTACTTTTGTGCGAGATTCAGCCCGTGGGCCTGTTCATCGTGCTTGTTACCGCAGTAGTGAAGTAATAGTCGTCCTCCAGGATAGTAGCAGAGTTGTTGATCGAATCTTCGTTCGTTTGCTTCGGTGCCGAAGTAAAGGATGATGATTTGAGTGGTGTGTTCGAATGTGATTCGTTTTGGTGGCACTCTTCAAATCTTCCGTCATCGCTTTTCGCTCCGGCAGCTTGCTTTGTGCGTCAATACGTTCGAAAAACCGATTCTTGCCGATTGTTTCGCCGATTGGGAGACCTGAACCGACAGTTGCGTAGATGCGGTGCTCGTGCACACGCTCATGATGGTTGAGCATCGCTGCTCTCACATGGGTGGTATGGGTCTCCGCGAGGAATCCCGGTGGCTTTGTGAGTGCCAGCCCGCCTGCAAGATACCTCGTGAGGCAGTCTCGCTCTTCGTCCGTCATGTCACGCAGCTTGTCGGTCGGACGCGGAACGAAAGAGCGGTAAGCCGTCTCGGCCGCTCGTTGCAGGTCGTGGCTCAAGCCGCTGGTGTCACCCGTTGGCTGTGGTAGCTTCCGTGCCGCACGCACAAGCGCCGGCGATGACCACACTTCGCCCGTGGCCGCGGGGGCCTCAGGCATGGGCGGTTTCGTCGCCTCGCTAGTGCTTGCGTCGCCCATGGCGGGCTTCTCCTTCAGCGCCCTTCCAAAAGCGCAAAAGAAGGCGGGGTTAGGGTTTGATCGAGTCAGAGCAAATTTGGAAGTGACCATCCGTCTCTTGCTGACTCTCTAACCGTGTCATGACACGGATCTACTCATTCTACTGGTCGTTTGTTATCTAGCATGTCACAGATACCTGTTGTTCATCTGAAGAATTGCTCCCTCTGACCTTTTTCGTGGAGCAAAGAACAGGTATGTCGACGCTGCCAACGCGATTCAACCGCGGCAACCCACGGCGGAAAACATCACTGCATACGAGCACGATCGGTCGCCTACAGCGTCGCGCTGGGCCTATCTTTGCACGTACCGCACTCATAATGCTGCGCAAGCAGGATCTTGCGGTTGGTGGAAGTTGCTTCTACGATATGGCAGTGACCCCAGCACACGGGCGCGGCTTGTTCTCACGTCCATATTGGATGTTATTGGCGTAACGTATAAAAATCACGTACTGTGCGTTTGATTCGGTGAAAAAAGCGCAACCGGATGGTTAGCAGGCGTTAGGCGCTCCATTCATGGCAGAGGCGTCAAGGGCGACAATCGTCGAGCGTCAGAGGAGCTTGACACGATGGAGTGGCCGAGCGATGGAGGAGAACAATCTTGCGATAGCCGCATCTGACTACACCAGTATCGACTCATTCTTATCGCGAGAAGAGGCACTGGCAGGTCTACACCTGCATGATTGTGGGTATTACAAGTATGCACGTAATCATGGACGCACCACTCGACGAACAACGGTGCTTCGTTGTGCCGCGCATGTGAAGTGCTCTGTGTATGAACGCATCGTTCCGGCTATGTTGGAGAAGAGACTCATCTACAAGGTTCTGTTGGGTGGTGCTCACTCCATGTTACCGACGACAAGCAAGCGTCGAGGATTCAATCCAGCAATCCTTTGTCAAGCTGACGATAAAATGAAGTGTTCGGGCCCAACGAAAACGCTGATGACGCAGGACTTTGCCTCAAGACCGGATATGCTCTCGTTGCTGCCGACGTATGAACAGCTCATCAAACGTGGATTGAAGGGTGAATATATGCGTAGGAGACCATTGACACATTACTGACTATACGTTAATTACAGGGGCTGGGAGATCACAAGACTAGATGGCCTACTTGAGTGGGCATACGGCAAAATGTGTGTTTCTCCTGCCGAGTTTTATTACGACAACATATTTCACGTCCGCTACAAGCAGGATACGATCGTGAGCGCAGCCGGTTCTTTTATGAATGCGACTCTTGTCTTGCATTATTTTGAACATGCATAAACCAGCGCAGATGGCAAGAAAGCAGTCTCGTTCGGAGTAGTCATTTCCTCTCGATGGCTTATGATGAATGTGAAGAAAGCCGTCAAAGGTCAGCGTGAGAGCCTGCTGGGATCGACAGACGGCACACAAACAAACTCCACTTCGGGGATTGGATACTAGTTGACTTCGTATGGCACAACCGGGCCAAGATGCTAATGCTTGCCAATGCGAATTTGATTGTAATTAGCATGGCGGAGGGCCAACTTGGTGCCCGACCCTGCTGTCCACTTGAATGATCTATTTTATCGACTTTTCTCTCTCATCCGCAGCAATCTGATCTATTATATCTTGCAATGCTGGGAATGGTAGTTAGGTATGAATGTGCATCGATACAAGGGTTTGTCCTAGTCGCTTGACCGTTCAAACGTCAGCTCCTGGATGGTGACGCGGTACTGTTGCCACTGCTACTCCTGTTGCCAGTAAGATGTCGCTGCAAATCATCCAGTTTCGTCAATACTGCGTGTCGAATCGCTTGGTTCGTTATTCTTACCGCTGATCGAGTGTCTGCTGCTCTCGCTTTAGCTTCCATATCCAATTCAGTTCAATTCCTCCTCAGAAGGCTAAGATCCTCCGCTAATTCGGTTCTCTGTTCTTTTTTGCTCTTTTCGAACTTGGCCTCGAGTATCGCTTGAACTCGTGGTGGATTCGGCTGCAAGTTTATTAATGGCAACGCGAATTTCCGGAACGATCTGCAGTGCAGATCAAACTTGATAAAATCACTGAGGCAGGTATGCGTGGGTTCCACGATGTATGCGGCTCTCAACAAATTCTTTCTTTATCCTGGCTTGGTTCCGTGAGCCCCATCATCACTGCTCGCTTCTGCTTGCATTTGCAATGGGCTAGAGACACCTTCTGCGTTACCGACCAGTGTTTGCAACTAAACCGTAGTGGCCCATAGAACCGCAGTAGCTGTGATGCATCAAACAACAATTATAGTCGGCGGTGTCCACGATGTCCATTGCTGCTGTGATCGAAGTGGTCACATTCCAGCACCGTCATCACCTCATCGCGGCGAAGTACAGGCTATTGTCGCGCGACAAACGACGGTTTCAATGCGCAATAATGGTGCAAGGAAATGAGAGGATATCGACGCAGATCAGAGAATATATCGACGCTGATATCTTTCCACTTGAAACAGTCCGTGACATGCATTCCAACAGTCATCACCATGGATGGCGGTGGTACCGGTATCTTACCGGAAACGGGTGACGTGATGACTGATGATGATGTGTGTGACGTGTGACACCCAGGCCGAATCTTCGGACCTGGGTTGGGGTACCATCATTGGCCAATCAGAGGATGCCATGATGGATGACTGCGCAAACTCATCAGGTGTCGCATGGTGTCGCACAGTGGCGAACCCTATGCGCACTCAACCGTCAACCATGTGGGTCACAAACCTATGGCTCACGGACGTTGGACGCCGATGTTCTTTCCCTCCGCCAACTCGAGTTCTCCCCAAATTCTTAATTCATTCGGTCATTTGCCATCAAGTACACAAGTGGCCCTTCTTCACCACTAAATTTGTTTTTCCAAATACTCTATCGGGTGTTCATCATCAAAACTCCTTGTTCAAGAACTTCATGCTCGAACGCCACCAACGTAGCTGCGTTGACCACGAAGGCTGGTGCCAAGGTTGGGGCCATTCCACGATAGAAGCGTGCGATACCGCCTTCACGGAAGAGCTTTTGATAGCCGTCGATGATGCCGCGATATCGCGGGGTTTCCAGCTTGTCGGCTTGCATGACGGACTAAATTGTGTCGAGTGAGAACGCCACGACCCAGTAGACGATGTAACCTTCGCCTCGTGCGCGGGTTGCTAGCTGCTCGACGTGCTGCACTCTTGAAGCACGGATAACTCGGACGGGGTTGACTCGCTTAATGTTATGTAAAATGCGGAGTGACTCTTCTCCTACTGACCTGTTCCTACTGGCGCTTGTCCTCGCGCGTTCTGGTGTCATCCTGGGTCATTGAAGTTCTGGTCGCACGGGTGGGAATGTTGAACTGCCACCATCCCTTGCTTCAAGTTACTTGGTTGTCTGGTGTCATCATGGGAAATTGGGCATCGCCTGCAACACTACTCCTTGCCCGATACGCCATGGAACTAGAGCTTTGCGACCATGATCATTGCTCTAAGGTGCTCAAAGGCCTGTCGCGACAAGGGCTTAGTGAGTATGTCTGCAATCTGGTTCGTTGTTGGGCACCACTTGACAACGACATGCTTCTGTCGTGGAGTGCCTCAAAAATCGCGTTGGCGTATGCGATCGACTCTTGGACACGCACGAACAACAATTCAACTTGTCTTTTCGTTCTCTTCTTCTGTGTCTCCCTCAGTTCTTTGAATCGGAGTCCCGAAAGCTTTGCACATAACAGTGAACTTTCACACAGTTCACTGTTGAGTAGTTGTCGACGACTCTCTCGCTTCTTGCTGGTTGTTGGAAGTGATCTCCTTTCAATGTTGGAATCTTCGAGCCAATTGCTATGTTACACAATCGACCTTCCTTCGTACTTAATGGTTTTCCGAGCCAATTGATGTGTTACACAATCGACCTCCCTGTCGTACTTGCTGGCCTCAACGTGGCAGGAACTCCTCCAGACAGGAATCGGATGTTGCTTGCACCGATGTCTTCTGCAGTAGCTGGTAGATTGAGAAGTTTTGAGATCACTGTCGCTTGCGCTTCTAGTGACCTCGAGGGGACGCGACCTTTCACATATCCGCCCCTCAACAAAAGATCCAAAGTCCCTAAGATACTACCTACTCGTTCCTAATCCCTGCTGATACCAATGCAACCTAAAATTTACCAATCATTGCATCATACAACTGCAATGAACTTGGTACACAATCGACCTCCGATGACTTGACTTGGCCACACCCGTTACACAATCGACCTCACCTTCGACAGTGTGGACCCCACCAAAGCTTGTTACACAATCGACCTCCAAGCACTTGAGACTTTGCCACTCGAAACTTGATCTTCCAGGTGATACACAATCGACCTCACAGATGCTTGAGTGACACGTCTGGGAAAACGGGAGTGCTTCACCACACTTCTTCGTGACTTCACGAAGTGCTATCGAAGGGCAATATGGCGGCTGAGGAAACCATCTCGTTTTTCATTGACAACACGGCGCTTTGATTGTCAACGATGAGTAGCGGCGTGATTGATGCATCAAAGATCTCACCAAGCAATTGTCGAATCCATCCACATTCACCAGCCCCTTGAGCTCCCGCAATGTCCTCAGATTCCATCGTCGACAATGCGACGACTGCCTGCTTCTTGGACGCCCACGCAATTGGATGGCTGTTGATGGTGAGGATGCTACCGCTGGTTGATTTCTTATCGACTCTGTCGCCCGCCCAATTCGCGTCGGAGCAAATGGCAACGTCTGCCTCTTCCATCGTAGTTATAACTCGTGACTTTCAGTATACGATGCCATGTCGTGACGTGCTCTTGAGGTAGCGAAATACGCGCTTGATCAGCTCCCAGTGATAGCGCTTCGGGCTCTCTCTGTGGTTTGACGCGTAGTTGACTGACTGCATGTGCGATGTCTGGGCGGGTGCTGCTTGACAGCCAAAGTAGTGTGCCAAGTGCTTCACGCACACGGGAAACATCCACAACCTTCTCGCTCTCGTCGTCATCATACAAGGCCTTACTGTCCATTGGTGTCGACTCGGGCCGCATGTGCCGGAAATTCAGCGCCGTCAAGGGATCGTCCACCGTGTGCTGTTGGTGCAGGAATATATACTCGTCGTTTTTTATGGAAATCCCCAGGAACTTGTTTACCGTCGTCATCATTTTGATGTCGAAGCGTTTGCGCAGTTGATTGGCAGCCGACTCGATGGCCTCGTCAGTGCTCGCTGCGAAGATGATGTCGTCGACATAGAGACCCAGAAGTGCGATTTCGTCGGTCTGCCGCTGATAGTAGTTACAGGGGTCCAACTTCGACTGGCAGAATCCCATGTCACAAATGAATTCGTCGATTGTGGCCTTCCGAGTCGTAATTTACCTTAAGGATCCACTTGCGATCCACAACCTTCGATCCATCTGGTTTCTCAACGATCTCCCTTGTACCATTTTGGATTAGAGCATCAAGCTCGGCCCGCATGGCATTGGACCATGCTGCACGCTCTTGTGATGCCATGGCCTTCTGTACTGTTCGATGTTCTCGAACATGTACGGGTACCGTTGCTGACGCATCTTCGTTATATCGGGCTGGTCGTGTGTTTTGTCGTTTTTCGCGGCGCATAATTGACGTCGCTTTCAACTTCTGCGTCGGTGCCGTCTTCTTCAACCAAATCCCCGACGTTGTCATTACCATCGTTGGTTTTCGTGCTGTTACACTCCAAAGCCAGGGGGTTGCTGGTCGATCCATTTTGATCGATCTTTGGTAACGATGCAAGGTACTCCAGCACTTGTGGAGACATTGACAGTTGTCGATATGCAGCTACGACAGCATCCGATGGGCTCTCATCGCTATTCGCTCCTCCTGTCTTCTGCGCCCTCCCATCGGCTTTCACGACCGGCTGCACGTGTTGTGAGACGACAATTTTCTTCGTGAGCTTGATGTACAATCGACAGCCTCTCGTATCTGGATCGTAACCGATGAAGATGCATTCACATTTCTTTCTCGTTCCCATAGTCAGGCTCTTCACGTGGACGGTGACCGGAGCACCTCAAGTGATGACATCGGCAAGGTGGGTCGTTTTCCGGTCAGTACCTTGATTGGGGACTTGTTCTCGGAGTTTGCGCGGGCTGGCAACCGATTTCGCAACCATGATTAGTGTTTTGCAGCTTCAGCCTTGGTGCATATGGCGCATCGAACATCATGGACCGCATTCCATCGCAAATGGTTCGGTGGCGGCGCTCAACCTACCCTTCCCTCTGTCAGTTGTTGCCTTATGCCGTTCGTGCTGTACCAACGTTTCATCTGTGACGTCGCGAACTGCGCAGTACCTTGACCTCGACATCATGCTGGCGCTCCAGCCGTGCGATGTACTCCATAAGAATTTGGAACCAATTGGATTTTTTCTTCATGGGAAAGATGCCACCATAGCTGGAGGCGTAACCAACAACGTGAAGCGTGTGCCGATTGCCACCATAGTCGTGTGGCTTCACATCGCATTTTATGTCGACACCCAACACGGCACCAATCTCATCCGTTGGTGCTGATAGTGAGATGTCGTGGCTTGCTTTATTGCTGCGTACCTGCTTGCCTTCTCGACATGCGCTGCAGTCAGCAAAGTTGCGATCGGTTACGTGGACACCGTCAGCGAGGCGATGGTTCTCAATCGCTGTTCAGATGTCCCAGCCCACAGTGCCATTATTGCAAGCTGTCGGTTTGGAGGCGACGCATGCCGATGGTTGTTCCGGCACGTCCGAGATTTCTCTAAAACATAAACTCCGCCAGCGGGCGAGACTGTGCCTGCCGTTCCAGCTGAATCGGCGCCGGTGACTCCGCCCATTGTGACTGACGCACACACCGCACTAGTGCACTGGTGCACCGAATGCGCATGAATGACAATAAACTGCTGACGTGGTTTCCAGCCAATCAGGTGTCGCCACTGGCGTGTGTTTTGACCAATGAAACACCAGCCTCGTGCCAGAGGAACTCTCGTCGGGCGGCGGCTTTGTGTGTCACGAGAATGAAAGTGCTGCATGACCTGGTGGGAAAGCGTTAGAGGTGTCGGGAGACCACTACAGGTTGGAATACACATTTCATTGAAATACAGCTAAAAAGAAGTGAGGTTACGATTGCGCATCATACATGAATGCAAGGCTGTCACCGTGGAAGCAATGTTGCTCTATCGCTTCAAGCTAAATCTTTTGGACGGCGATGCGACACTACTGCTTCCACCATCGCTGGAAAGCTGTCGCTGTAATTCGTCCAGTTTCATCAATACCGTGTCTGTTTTAGTCTCAAAGTGCTTAGCTTGTTGTTCTTGCCGCTGTTCGAGTTTCGTTAGCTCCTGCTGCAATTCTTGCTTCTGAACGTCAAGTTGTCGTACAAGTTGCTCATACAAACTGGAGCTATTTCCCAGCTGCTCGGTTTTGCTCTTTTCCAATTTGGCCTCCAGTTTCGCTTGAACTTGCTGCAGATCATTCCGGAAATTCTCGTTTCCATCCACAAACTCGAACACCACAGAATCACTGAGGCAAGGGCGCGCGGGTTCGACGATGTACTCGGTTCGCAAACGATTCGTTTTCTTCTGCTGGCCTGGTTTCCTCATCACTTTTGAATGGATCTTAGCGCGACCACCACCCGGTTCCGCTAGCGACGAGCTATCGACTCGTTCAGTATCAGTCGCACTCGTGGGCGCAACTGGTCTCTCTTCACCTTTCTTTAAAGTTGACAAGTCCGATTCTTCCGCCAGTAGACGCAACCTTGGATTCTCAACCTGAGTAGATCTGCTTTTGTCATCTGGCAGATTTCTGTTGGCGGTATATGTTGCAGCTTTCACGGATTTTTCATACGCACGAGCACATTGCTTCTCCGACCAAAACGACCGATCGAATATGTGCGCGCGAATACGATCAGGCAGCACACTTTCCATCCGCAGGATCATTTCGGCACGAGCAATGCTACGGGCTACCTTCGCGACGTCCAGTACTTCCTGGTAACTTGTACTCATCATAGCGATCAACAAGTTCATCAGCATCACCATCGCGCCCACTAGATACAATAGCACCAATGTGTTCGCTACCACAGCCTTCACACCGTCGAGCCGCAAGAACAAGTCGGAATCAAAGTCACCAAACAACATCAGGAACGTAGCGAGGAAGGCTTCGCTGTATGAGTTGTAGCGACTGTTTTCATCTTGGAAGAGCAAGAAGAACGAGCCACTGAATCCAATCTGAAACACACCATACAGCACGATGAACTTGATGACGTCCTTGACCATCTTGAACGTGATAGCGATCAACAAGCTCGTGAGTGGTACCATGCGAAGATACTCGAGGATGCAGAAGCACAGCAGCACGATGAAGATTGATCGGGCAATGTCGATGTGCGGGAAGTGTGAATCAACGGAAGCCAAGACATCCAGAGTGAGTACGCCGATGTAGGCGACCAGGTTAATCCAATTGGTTGCGTCTTTGACATAAGACCAGCGCCGCTTGTTCCAGTCAAGCGCTTCCATCGTCAGCATCAACACAGCAGTGGTCATTGAGATGGCGCGTCCAGCAACCGTGTCGGTCAAGACGAAGCTACAATACGTCGACACGAGCAGGCCAAAGAAGCACAGCGATTCACAGATGAACATGACCAATCCGAAGCCGTCAAAGTCCGAAAGCAAGGTCTTGTCTGGTGTACGACGAAGCGACTGCAGTATTCCGACGATAAACTTGAGTGTCTGAAGAAATACCTTGCCTGACTTGGTTGCTGATACGTCACTGGCGCCCCATTTGATATTGAGGACGCGTTCAAACAAAGGATGATCAACAAGCGATGGGACATCCCCCGCACCATTCAACACATGATACAGTGGCGTATGCTTGATCGGCAGCCACGGTGGCCCGCAAAACTGGAAGAGCTGCGCTCACATAACAATGAATATTGGTGAGGTGGTCTTCGATAGATCATATATGCAGGTCGTACGTCATGATAGTAGACTTTTGCTCGAGCATGCTGGCGTGGCGGGTGTGGAATGATGCGGAAATTATCCAGGTACCGTCTGAGCGCTGTCGCCTTACCTTGTTCGCACAGGCGTCGAAAGATGTTGGCGTCCCAATCGAAGTGATGTCCTATGAGAAGCTCTTGAGTGGAATCATCATTACGCTTGGCCAGGTGCAGTGGGTATCGTCCGTGAGCATCTTGGATAACAGCATCGGCCCCGTAAGATATGAGAATCTCACAGCATTCGACGAACGACGCGGCTACTGCTTCATGAAGTGGTGCCCTGTCGTTGTTGTCCTGTTGCTCATCACAGTGAATCTGACCGATGCCACAAACAAATCGCGATCTTGGGCAGGACGATACCTGTGTGTTCGGGTCACTGCCATACTGTAATAGCAGCTCACAGCAAGAGACAGAGGCAGAAAATACGGCGAAGTGCAACGGAATCTGGCCGGCATGGTTCTACCATTCATATGAAGCAGATATCAGTGCTGGTTTCCAGTCCCGCGAATTCAGCAACTTGGGCAAACCTTTGCAGCAGGGTCAGCTCCATGCTGCAGCAGTAGCTCACAACATTCAACAGACCCCTGCTCTGCAGCCTTGTGAAGCGGCGCGAATTTATCGTTGCCCTGCAATCAATAGTGAATTAGCGCTGCGCCAAGAACGTCGTCGGTATCTTCAGGCGCGCTTGCACCCGTGCGTTTGGATCAGCACCACGCTTCAAGAGCAACTCATAGCAGGTGACAAATTGCAAGCTCACAGCTTCGAAGAGAGGTGGGAGAAGAGCCTGCAATGAACGGAGAGTCAGACCTTCGCTGGGGGATTTGGTCGTGAACCATACCCACGTCGTCATTTGGATGGGCTCCATATTCGATCAGTAGCGCGCAACATTCAACAGAAAGTGCATTGACTGCACAATTGAGCGGTGTTTGTCGTTCATCACTCTGCTCAGAAACCAACGTGAGCGTGTTTCGGTCAGTGCACATGCCATCCACGAGTACTTACCAATGCTTTCGCATCTGCTCCAAACCGAAGCAGGAGTTCACATAAGGCACTCGATCCTTTGGCAGCAGCGTCGTGAAGAGGCGATTTCTTGTGTTCGTCCTACGCACCACATCACCACGTTTGTGGACATGATGATGAAGGCGAAAAGCCGCCGTTGTTGGACCTATCTCTCGCGACTTACCCTTTGGTTTGGATCCACTCCCAGTCGTAGCAGTAGCTCACATGACTCAATCGATCCTTCGGCAGTAGCTTTAAGGAATAGCGGATTCTTTTGGAAAGACAAACGAACAAGAATTGTGAGATCCGTGCCGTGACCATAACCGTGATGACGACGCGACAGGGCAGGTTCATGCTCGTATTCCGACCCAAGAACCACTGCTTACCATTACGCTGGGATCTGCTCCGTGTCATAGCAGTAGCTCACAACACTCGAACGACAGTTCCTCAATCGCGCAAACGAGAGCTGTCGCCCCCCCCATTGTCCTGTATGAGTTGTCAGATGATTCACGATGACACGATGTACCGAATCCGCAAGTGTCACCTTAAAATTTGGATCAGCACCATGCTCCAAGAGGAACTCACAGCAGTCAACAGATCCTGCAGACGCTGCGAAAAAGAGCGGTGTTCTTTCACCCGCAAAATAGTAACAACCATTCGGGAGATTCACTACGGAAGGTGCGCGTGCGTTTGGATCAGCCCCAAGTTGGAGCATGACTGCCAACAACGCCTTTTCCGCTGGGCAGCGCCACCCTTGGCCTGCAAATCTCCGTGCCAATGAATCCTTCCACTCAGGCTTGAGCTGCAGCAAGAGCGTGAGCTGCTCTAATGGGTTGGACCTGCGATCTCAAGCGATTAGACCGGGTGCCGACCTCCACTGCAGGCTGAATTCAAACTCGTACTTGATCACTTGAGCCACTCTGTTCCATTCTTGGTCTTGGAGCGACTCCACATGCTCGACGTCCTTCACCAACACACTCAGGTTGCTCATTCGTGCTTTCAAACCAAGGGAGGAATCATGTATGGGGGCGTTGTGCTGACCAGACGTTGGTGTGGCACCATGTGGCGCGGATATATATCGTTGGAGTATAAACCACCGATCATGGTTTGGAAACTGAAATCGTCTTTATGCCGACAGCTGGATTGAGGCTGTATCCAGGAGCATTTTGCGACTCGATCACGAGCAACATCATTTTTGCATTTTTGATGCGGAAATCAGTGTTCAAACGACGCGGGCCGCCGTCCCGAACCATGGGCCGTCATGTGGCATTCCGGTTTTTGCGGCCCCCACGCAAGCGACCTTTGGCCAAGTTCCCGGAAGCACCCCCCCGTCGATGGGAGGCAGTGAAGGCCCCAAGATGGCAGCTAAGCTCCCCGGTCCTGCCGACATTGCTGCCTAATGTGAACTACCCGGTGCGGCAGCGATGGCCAATGTCCGGGCCGCTACCCCGCCGGCTTGGCACCAGAATGACACGAAAGTACAGGCCCAGCGCGAGCAGAAGAAAGCGATGCCTGAGACGAACGTGCAAAGCGATGCTAGCGACGAATATGATTATTTCCGGGACGCCTGAGGTCGGAATAGGACAGGTTCTGAGATGGAAGTGCTTGGAAAGTATTTCGATAAGCAACTGCCTTTGAACAAACCGCCCAACTTCATTACGGAAACGCACACCCGAGCAGAGCGCGCCAGGATCGATGATTGGCATCAGCAACATCTCGACATATGGCTGTACGCGAGGCTGGCACCTGGTGCACACATGAAGGCAGTGGCAAGCGTACCTTCGTGAAGCATCTGCTCGCCGCAGCCCACGGCAATAATCTTGCCTATACTATGGCAACCCGGTTCGCTGCAACGGTTAAATGTGTTAGGGTCCATGTCTCCAGCAAGTTGGTTGTGATCTCGGTCCCTCACACCGAAGCACCATACCAACGGATCGGGAGGATGTTTCCTTTCTTGCATGGCTTGGTCACGCTTGCCAGATGATGCTATGGGAGCGAACCTACACTGATCACGCAGTTCAGCGACAATTACCACAAAGTGCTATATGACGAACATCGGTGTCCAACGTCCGTGAGCCATAGGTTTGTGACCCACATGGTTGGCGTTTGAGTGCGCATGGGGTTCGCCACCTTGCGACACCATGCGACACCTGATGAGTGTGCGCAGTCATTCATCATGGCATCCTCTGATTGGCCAATGATGGTTACCCAACCCAGGTCGGAAGATTCGGCCTGGGTGTGACACGTCATCCAGCGGACTACTCGCTGGGAAACTCCCCGTAGACTACGCACATGCGTACGCATCTCGGTGAGGGTAAAAACCAGCACTACCAACAACTCTACTACTCTACTCTTGCTGGATAATGCCAAGGGCTTGCATGAGGTTCCAGCGCTTGGTGCTTCCAAGTGTCTTTCTGATCAGGTCCGCAAGGTTCTTGTCCGATTCAATGCGCTTGACTTCGAGCTGCCTTCTGGTGTGCTCGTGCATGAAGAAGAACTTCGATCGATGTGCTTCGTCCGATCGGTCTTGATGTAGCCGTGTTGGACTTGAGCTACACACGCGCTGTTGTCTTCGAAGATGGTGATCGGGCCGAGCTTGGAAGTGATGCCGAGTCCGCGACAAACGAACTTGATGAATCGTCGCAACCAAATGCACTCACGACAGGCTTCGTAGAGCGCGATGATCTCGGACTGATTTGTCGAAGTTGCTGCAAGAGTCTGCTTTGTTGACTTCCAAGAGATCGGGCCGTTGGCGGACATGAAGACGTAGCCGGTGTGTGATCGAGCCTTGTGCGGATCAGAGAGATAGCCTGCATCGGCATAGCCGTAGATATCGTTAGTGACTAATTCAGAGACATTTCGAGCAGGAACTCCTCTTTGATACAACAAACCGTAGTCCTTGGTCGTTACCAGATATCTCATCAATTGCTTTATGCCGGTCCAATGTCTATTGGTGGGTTCCGATGAGTAGCGTGCAAGCACGCTCACGGCAAAAGCGATATCTGGGCGCGAGCAGTTGGCAAGATACAGTAGAGCGCCGATGGCCTGTCTGTACGGGTAATCTTCGCCAAGGACTTCTTCACTGTCGCGTCTTGGGCCGTAGACGTCACTTTCTGGCTTCAGGCTACGCACTACCATCGGGGTCTTAGTGGCTCTCGTGACCTCCCTCATGTTGAAGCGCTGCAGCAGCTTTGGAATGAAGCTTGTCTGATGCCACAGTATCCCCGTCGAGATCTGGCGGACCTGGATTCCCAGACAATAGGACAACTTGCCAATGTCCTTGACTTTGAACTCGGCCTTCAATGTAACGAATGTTACACAATTGGGTTGATCACACATGTGATCAAAGGTGTTCTTTACATTTGTTGTTGAACACCACAATTGGGTTGTTGACATTTGTTGTTGAACACACAAGGTGTCAAGAATTGCATTGTTTGCAATTAAAGATGTGTCGTTTGCAATACGGCGTCCCGAAGGGCCGCCTTGATGTTATCAGCCAATCAGAGCTGAGATGCATATTAATGACCAATCGGGTCTGTATATTTTAAGGGTC